>SZWC01001924.1:103071-109089 GCA_023375785.1 Penium margaritaceum
ACCACAACATGTCTTCCTCTCAATCGACGCCACCTGTAGGATTTTCAAGTGAGCGGCAAGTGAAAGCGAAAGCGAAAGTGAAAGTGAAAGTGAAAGTGCAAGTGCAAGTGCAAGTGCAAGTGCAAGTGAAAGTGCAAGTGCAAGTGCAAGTGCAAGTGCAAGTGCAAGTGCAAGTGCAAGTGCAAGTGCAAGTGCAAGTGCAAGTGCAAGTGGAGGACATTCGGTGCATGAGACAACTCAGAAAATGGGACAGCAGCTGTCAACCTGCTGAACAGACATGGGAGGACAGAGTTGCTGCTGGAAGTTGTTCTCTGGAGTGGCCTCGTGCTGCACACCTATGTTTGCCAACGACTTAGCTGCCTAAGTCGAAGTCGGTAAGTCGATCCGCTAAGTCGGGACCCTCTGACTTCAAGTCGGACAAGTCGGTACCATGGAAGTACATGTGAAGAGGGGGGAAGAAGATGGAAGAAGGTGTAGAATGTATTGACAATGAGTTTCTTCTGTAACATGGACTCAAGCAACATGACTTGAGCATTTTGCAGCGCATAGAAAAGAACTCGTTGTTGGTTGGCTGGGCGACGTGGATACATGGGGCCTTGGCGCCCCTGTGGTGGACTGTGCCCAGACCCAAGTCGGTTAACAGACTGGGGTCAAGTCGACAGACTGGGTCGACTTGGAGTCGAGGCAGTCAAGTCGGAGTCGGTGGCAATCATAGCTGCACACAGTAACTTAAATGTTTTGCGAGTGTCGTAGTATCAGATCTGATTGCTTCATGGCGACGCTGCGTGCCACACCTGTGTCTTGTGAGCTGCGTACTCACTTTGTTCATGTCTTGGGTCCTTGTTCTGCAAAACGTTTGTAGATTGCGTCGCTTTTCTCGCAGGAGCGCATTTTCATGACTCAGAGTAGATGAATGTAGAATTAGCAGGATGTCACATTAGATTTCAAGAGTCTGTGATCTCAACAAATTACGATGCAACAAGATATCCAATTTGATGGTAATCTGTCAACTGAAACGATTGGCCATGAAGAAAAGATGATACGTGGGCACCATCTTCACAGCGATCGTGTGTGGTTGTGCTGTGCAGTTCGTTTGAGCGCAACTCGTTCAGTGGGCCACTTCCCACCTCTCTTGCCAACACGACGAGCCTCAGTTATCTGTGCGTGCTGAATGTGTGTGCTTCTGTGAAAAAATCTCGTTTGAGAAAAGCGCGGTGTGGGGTGGAGGAGGCTGCCGGAGTTAAGCACACGCCACCACAAGCATGGGAGGCTTGACTGACTCATGTTCAAGGGAGCGTTGGCTGTCGGGCAAAACCATGCCAGTGATGATGACCGCATGCCAATGACGATGACAATGACGATGACAATGTTGCGTAGCAGTGAAAGGCTTCTACGCAACATTGGTCACTTCGTCCAGCGTCCACATCACAAAAGTAGAAGAATTATCAATGACACCGAAAACAAGTAGAAAAAGAAATAGAAAAAGCAAAGAAAAAAAGTAGAACATTCATCAATGACACAGAAAACAGCGGCGCAGTGCGGCACTCCTCGGTGTTCTTACACAGAATCTGGTCGTCCGCCAGGTTGCATGTGCCACACGTGCAAAGGAGGATGATGGCATGTTGATGGTGCACCCCAGCGACCAACATGCGCTGAACAACGTACTCCACTCGCTTGCCAGACTGGCCGGCAAAAGCCTGCCTCCTTCGCTCATCGATGGCCACAGAGGCGTGAGCAGACTGCAGAAATGTGGCTTCAAGTTCCCCATCGCTTCGCATGCAGGAGTGTACAACCTTAACCACGGCGCCTCAGAGCGCAGGCATGTGCTTGCCACACATGAGACAAAAGTACTTATCGGCAGCCTTCGTCGTCTGCCACACTCAACACTGCTCATGCGACTGAGTTGTGTGCGGTTCACTGGCGGATGTGAGAGGCGAGAATAGTGCACCGTGTCGAGTGGCGGATATGAGAGGCGAGAATAGTGCACCGGGTCGTGTGGCGGTAGGGTAGCGTCGCAATATCATCGAACGCAATAAATCGCGTTCGATGATAGGTACTATATCGATATCGATATCGATATCGAGTCGATGTCGATGTCCATATCGATATTGCGATATCTGGGACCGGAGGGTCGATACCCCCTGTTCCCCGATATCGCTCGATATCGGTCATCGACAGACCAATATCGCTGAAATCGGTGATATCGGTCGATATCGGCGATGTTTTTGGAAAAACCCTCTCTCGTTGTTCACCATTGACGCTCGATGGTTCGCTCGTTGCCCGACATAAAAAATCGAACAAAAAAAAAAAAAAACGAGAATCGGTCGATATCGACCGATACCCTGCTTGATGCAGGGTCGGGTCTCGTTCGAAACGAAGTCCAAGGGACATCGTTTTGCGCAATCATCCGTGGACAGATGGTTTTGCGATATATTCCCGCGACACCTGTCCACTTTCCGGGTGACACAATGTTGCACACCCACAAATATGGACAGGGAAAAATTATTGATCGTGCACTGGACGTCATCCAGTCCACGATCCTATTTTTTTTGCAGGAGTTCGTTTTCTCTCGCTACATAATGTAGACAGTCGATAAATATGTGCGGAAATAGGGACATGGACGTGAGCGTAGGGTAGCGACCATCCGGTCAATGCACTGGCGACTTTGCTGCATTCATTGAAAAATTTCTCTCACCGTTAAAAATAGACAAACAAAAAAAAGGGCCAAAAAAAAAAACTGGGGTGTCGATCGGACGACGTCCGGTCGAGACCCCGAGGTCAGCAGCTGACGGTCAGCTAGTCGTCGTCGTCGTTCGAATACAACGTCGACTAGCCGAAGAGGGGGTTGGATGCCATCAGCCAGCCCGTCGGCCTCCACCCCTCTCGACGCTCGATACCAGTATCGAGCAGTTTAGCCGGTATCGAGTCTATTCACGACATCGACGTCGACATCGCACGGTCGTTCCGTGCGATATCGATGTCGATGACGATGTTTTTTTTTTTTTTTTTCACTATCGCGATGTTCTCTCGATGGCAATATCGCACAGGCGATATTGCCACCCTATGTGGCGGATGTGAGAGGCGAGAAAAGTGCACAGTGTCGCATGGCGGAAGTGAGGCGAGAATAGTACACCGTGTCGCATGGCGTATGTGAGGCGAGAATAGTGCACCGTGTCGCGTGGCGGATGTGAGGCGAGAATAGTGCACCGTGTCGCGTGGCGGATATGAGAGGCGAGAATAGCGCACCGTGTCGCGTCGCCATGAGGGGCTACTCTGAAGCCAGATTGCTGCCTTATGGAATGTGGCTGCACACTTTCATTCTGCAGTCGTGGTGGTTGGCTAGGGTGGCGGGAATTCCGCAAAGGCTGTCATTATACGCGCTCCTGCTGTTGTTGTTTCTGCTGAATGCACCAAATCTCCCTCTCAAATCCCCTTTCAAACCCCCTTCTTCCCCCTTTCTCAAGCTCCCTCCTCTTCCCAGTGACTATGTGTGTGGGGATGAAGTTTTCGGCTGTCCGTTGGCTTGAGTGATGGGCTGCATGTGCGTGCGTTGGATTGGATGTTTCGTTTGTAGACAGTCCGTACGACGACCACAACCTAAGGAAGTGAACAGGCGCTGCCGTTGTGTTAACCTGCAGGTTGTTGTCGGGCAACAAGTTGAGTGGACCGGTGCCATCCTGGGTCACTTCTCTTCCCAACATACAGATGCTGTGAGTGGCATGCAGAAGTAGAGTGGCTTTACAAGTTCCCTATTTGTTCTGTGTGAATTTCTGCTCTAGTAGAATTGATGTGCCAAACCAGAAACCCATGAATACATACCTCTACCTCCCTTTCAGCAGCTACCACCCCCGGAGCTGCCCGAGAGTCTTCATCTCTGCTGCACTACAACGTTGTCTTCTCCGAACCTCCTCAGCTACGGAATTGAAGAAGCTCAAGGAACTCTTCTTCTCCCGACTCCGAGCCCGTGGCTAACTTCCTGCTCCCTCTTTTTTCTCAAACCCAACACACGCAACGGCCAGCCAAGCTCGCAGGCGCCAAGCCACGCCTCACTGGCCCCAAGACACTCGCATGCAGACTCCTCGTGTTGAAAGCCACTATGAACCCACAAACAGAGGGCCTTCACTTGGGGTTTAAAACGCTTTGCAAAGCGTTTAGAAGAAATAAAACCTGCCGTGTTCTCGTCCCGAGTTGTTTTGGCGCACACACCTCGTCAGGTCCAGACTCAAACCTCGGCCTGCAATAGAAAGTGACTGGACAACCTCGGAACTCTCTCGCTGCTGCGATTGCTTGCAGCCTGCGCAGCGCACGCAATGAGCTGGCTCACTCAGGCACCGTCGGTGAGACCTAGTTTCCATACCCAGGTTTTGTCCGTCCCCACCTACCTGCAATGTGTAGCTATTTGAGTTGCTCCTTGTATTCAGTTTTGACCAGAGCACTGAAGAAGGCCACCCGGCTGAAACCGATATGCTCAACCGGACTGATTCTTGGGCTTCTCCGCCTCACATCGCACTGAAATCTCTCTCTCTCTCTCTCTCTCTCTCTCTCTCTCTCTCTCTCTCTCTCTCTCTCCCTCTCTCTCTCTCTCTCGTCTCCTAATTTTGTCTATTCCGTCTTTAGTCCTTTGCTGCTCTGAGATGCCGACCCCCACAATCTCTGCGGCTTTACAAGTTTCCTTTTTGTTAGGTGTGAGTTGCTGCTCTAGTAGAACTGATGTGCTAAGCTTTGTTCATTGTTATCCCCTTTGTTCTATTTTTTTTTGTTCTATATATATATATTTTTTTCTTTCTTTCTTTTGTGTTTCGTCAACAACATCAGATTTTGAAAGTCTTTTCGTTTTCTCTCTCTTGTTTTTTGGTTTCTCGGAGGGGGGCGGCGGGGGGGGGGGGGGGGGGTGCATAACAGCAGAGAAGAGCATATGAGTGAGGGAAGCTCTATTTTAGTGTGCACACTTCAATACTTTGAGTAACAAATACAGCATTGATTGATTATGAACGTTTGAGAATAATTCATGAAAACATTGAATGGAATTAATTCAACACTATTCAAGCATTTGTGGAATATTCCCAAGTTGATTCTTTAAAAGTTAATTCCAACCACCCGTTTGGATAGAAGATAGCTGAAAACAAGTACAAGTGTATTGAAATTACGATGTTCGACGTACAATTCTGTGCTTCTTCACGTTTCAACGGATGTCTTCGTGTCGCACTCTCTCCACACACTCTCCACCATTTCCTGTTCCCACATTCAAAATGCAGGGCCCTTTCACAGAATCAATTCACTGGACGCCTAGGGCTGCTTTCAACATCTCTGGCTACCTTGTGAGTGGATTTCTGTCATCCATCAGAAACACCTTGCCCCTCCTCTCCTTCTTTCCAACGCATGCAGGTAAAGAAAATCCCATTCCCCTTGACCCAAAAACATTGTTGCTGGAGAGCAACATTGTGAACAAAACCAGTATGGTCCTCTATCCTCTAGGAAGTTTCTTAAGGGTTCAAGTCACATGTACCCAGTTTTCGGAACTATATAGCTGATGTACCAATGTTGCGCACAAAGTAACGCATTTAACCAAGCCGAGAAAAAAATACATATGCCAACGTTACACAAAAAATACCTTAGTAACCCAGAAACGCAAAAAAAAAAATGTCATGTTCCCGCCACATACCATGTAGGGTGGGGGTATCGCGATATCGATATCGAGAATATTGATATCGATATCGATTTTTTATATATCGATATCGACCCCCGGGGGGGAGGGGGTGGTATCGATATCGATATCGATATCGAAATATCGAATCGATGTTTCGATTTCGATATCAATATCGATATTATGAAGTGTACATTATTGAAATAGCAGTCAAACAAAAAAAAAAACCAGTTAAACAGCAGGTTTCATTTGCAATGAAGGCAACCGGCATAACCACCACCACTAAGAACATGGAGGGAGGGGAGAGGAGGGAGGGGAGAGGAGGGAGGGAGGAGGATGGGGGGGGAGGGGAGAGGAGGGAGGGGAGAGGAGGG
>SZWC01001924.1:109131-119435 GCA_023375785.1 Penium margaritaceum
GGGGGAGGAGGGAGGGGGGAGGGGATAACCTGAAGGAAGGGTGTTTTCAGGCTATTCTCATCTAAGTGTGGAAGAATCCCTTAATTCACCACTTTTTCATTTATGAACTCATGATCTCTCTTCATCAACATTGTGTGTGAACAAAGTAACATGCACGAAAACGTTGCACATTCAAAGAGAGGTGAGCGGGAAACACAGCAAAAGCGAGAATGAACATGGTTTTGCATGGAAATAAAAACAATCAATGCAAGTAAAGAACTCAAGTTCCACCACAGTGATTGTGAACAACCTACAAGGGACTACTGCATGGAGGGAGGGGGACAGGGTTGGTTTATCTAGATATTGATATCTAGATAACGATAATTTTGCGATACTTGCGATAGCGATAACGATAACGATCTTTTTTTCCGCGACAAACGATTATAATATCTTTATCTCAACTTTATCGTCGCGAAACCGTACTCCCACTCTAATTTGGAAAGTAATTGATTATTTTTATTTCGGGTCCGGCCCAAAATTCTGTTCTGCCTTCTTCGCTAGTGGGCAGAAATTGTTTTGAAAATGTCGTTTGAATAAAACCGTTCCGGAAAAAAACGGTCAGACCGGTTCACAGACATTTTCCCCTTTCTGCGCATGCTGAGCGTGCATCGGTAGTGCACGTGGTGCGTTGTCCCGCAACGTGCCAAGCGCTTGGCTGGTCGCGGGATAGCGCACCACGCTTTCGCCACCGAGCAATGGTGTGCGAGCGGAGATTAGAGCAGGTCGTTTTGATTTCATGTGTGTGTTTCATGGTCGACCGCCCCTAGCCAACAACCCAAAATTCAACCCAGGCTGCTTGAAATAAACATATGAAAAATTCTTTGGGAAATGACCTTCCGAATTTTTGTGGGAGTACGGTATTATCTCTTTGGTGCCGTGATTTTATCTCTGTGCGAGGGCGATTTTATCTTAAGTAGGAAAACGATGTTATCTCATTTTTCGCCACCATTTTTGTAGACTGTCATCAACACACTTGTTTGTGCTTACTAAAACATTACACCATCCAAAGAGAAAGGTACAAATTGCATTGGAAAATGAAGATGGAGATGCGATACACAAGTGGAGAGGAGGAAGGGGGGTGAGGAGGGAGAGGGAGAGTGTTGAGAGAGGGGGAGGGGGCGGTGCAAATTTCTTCTTGTCTCACTTTGAATCACAAACGAACATGCCGACCAATCACTTCTCGCCAAAAGTGTTGTACCAAGAGTGCAAGCACATCAAGGCACGTAGGGTAGGATCGCTCAGGCGATGCCGCTGCCGTCCAATGATGCGGCGACCAAGACTGAAGACACGCTCCACCGATGCACTGCTGGCGGGGATGGCGTACATCTCTTGGGCACACTGACGCATGGCCATGAGGTCGCCGCGAGTGCTCCAATAGTGGTGTATAGGCCCCCTGCGCTCCTCCCTCCCCTGGAATCTCTCAGGCTCGTTTGCAACTGCTGCTGCCGCTGCCTCTCCCGCTCCTCCCTGTGTCGCCACACCTCCCCGGCTGCTGCGACTGTAGGTACACTCACACCCTTTGCTGCCAAGTCCGCCAATACAGCTGCCATCAGCTTCCGGCGCTTTGGCTGTGCTGCTCCCCTGTACCCGCTCTGAGTCTGCCATACGGCACCACTCTCTGCTCCCCCGCCACGTGATGCTGCTAGTTGCCTCACCTCTTCCGCTCTCCGTAGGTAGGGTCCCACAACCCCGTTGAAGCAGGCACGAGAGACCCCAGTTCTCTCATACCCCACAGCCGTCTTGTCCTTGCTGAAGCAGTCGAGGCCCCTCTCAGGATCCATCATCACAGCAACCCCCGCGACATCTGAAATGTAGTTGCGGTCGGTGCTGTACTTGTGCAGCTGCTCATACGCTGAGGTGAGAGGGCCTACCAAGGCCTTTGGTGTCGCTGGCCAATCCCTGTACAGCACCATGTCAGCAAGCAACTTGTGGTAGCTTGGCAACACCTTGTCCAGTGTCCCGTAGCGGTACCCCTCCAATGCCTCCGTCAACTCGGCAAACGGAAACAAAATCTCCAGCAGCCGCCAAGTACTCTCGCGTGTGCCTCTCCGGCAACGGCCACTTCACTTCAGGATCCTCCACCGGTACCCACTTCCATGCCCCTTTCTTACCCACCTTCTCCTTCTCACAATACCACGGCTTGTACCAATCCTTTGGAATATCGTTACCCACTCTCTTCCCCCCTGGCAACATTAGTGTACTCTTCCGCCCTGCCTTACTCTCCCCACTATCGGCGGGCATCGCTTTCTTCAGCGGCGGCGAAAAAAGTAGCACCCTCCCTACCCCGGCTTTTAGCAACGTCCGGCGCGCCTTTGCCGCTGCTAGCAAGGCTTGCCCGCCACCATGACTCTCCTCCACAACATCTGCTAACGTCGCCGTCGCAAGCTTGTCCCTAAACCCTAAAAAATCGCGATCATCGCGATTTTTTTTCCAGATGTTATCTCATACCATACCTAGAGGGGGAGGTGGATGTCGTCGTGGCGGTGTGGGTGAAGTGGATGGAGCTGTCGGCGTGAGTGGTGCAGAGGGTCTGCCAGCTGGTGCTGCTGCTGCTGCCAAGGAAGTGCCAGCAGGTGCTGCTGAGGAAGAGCCCGCAGCTGCAGCTGCCGTGGAAGTGCCTGCCCCCGCCGCTGATGAGGAAGGGTCGGCTGCTGCTGCCGCTGCTGTTGTATCTGCCCCCACTGCTGCTGAGGTGCCTGCTGCTGCTGCTATAGTGCGTACAGCCTGTCGTGCAGTGGGTGCTGGGGCTGCTCGAGGTGGCTGCACTCCACTATACCCCTTCGGAAAAACGGTGTACCATGAGCGCAAGTCCATGAGCACGCGGAGCGTGGCATCGCCCAACCGATGGCGCCGGTCCCTAATGACCTTTTTTCTCTGACTGAACACGCGCTCCACCGCAATTGAAGAGGCCGGGATGGCATGGACATCCAGCGCCAAGGCGCGCAGCGAAGGGCAATCCACCGCCATCACCTCCCCCTTCCAAAAGTCGACTGGCTGGCTGGGCATGTTCTTCTGCAGCTGTCGAACCGCATACACCTCGAGCTCCTCCTGCCACACATCGCGGGTGCCAACAGTCACAGTCTCTCGCCGTCCCCTCCTCTGCGAACCCCACCACGTCGGCATCACGCTTGCCTCCTCCCCGTCACCGCCTGATCGCTGCTGTCGCGAGCTGCTGCTGCCCACCTCGCTGCGCCTTGCCGCCGCAGCACGAACCTGCTCCTCCCGCACCGCCTGTCCCACAGCCATGTAAGGTGCGCCGACCCGCCGTAGCCGCTGCAGACTCACCCTCTTGGGCTCATGCCCAACCCCTGTGCGCTCCTCAAAAGCGCTGAGCCCCATCTTTGGGTCGAGCATGACTGCGCACCAGCTCACATCAGTCACGCCCTTGGTGGTGGCGTACTCCGCCAACACCGCATCAGCTGCATCGATGCAAGGCCAGAGCGACGGAGGAGTGGNCCCCCCGTCACCGCCTGACCGCTGCTGTCGCGAGCTGCTGCTGCCCACCTCGCCGCGCCCTGCCGCCGCAGCACGAACCTGCTCCTCCCGCACCGCCTGTCCCACAGCCATGTAAGGTGCGCCGACCCGCCGTAGCCGCTGCAGACTCACCCTCTTGGGCTCATGCCCAACCCCTGTGCGCTCCTCAAAAGCGCTGAGCCCCATCTTTGGGTCGAGCATGACTGCGCACCAGCTCACATCAGTCACGCCCTTGGTGGTGGCGTACTCCGCCAACACCGCATGAGCTGCATCGATTCAAGGCCAGAGCGACGGAGGAGTGGTATCCTTGTTCCGCACATCTGCAAGGTGGAAACGCAGGTCAAGTAGTTGGGGAGCACCTGGTACAGGGTGGGTCGTCGGTCAGACTCCATCTGCGTGCTGACGTAGTCAAAGGGAGCCAACAGCAGCACCGCTGCCTCAAGCAGCTCTGCCTCGCTGTGATCCAACTCAAATGGCCTCTTGTGAGCTGCTGTCCAACCCTCCATCCACCTTGCCCGCGTCGGCTTCGTATCTCTGAAGGCCTTGAGCACCTGGTAGGTGCTCCCCCACGGTATGGTCACATCGTGCACAAGCTTCTCCGCATCCCCTTGCCGCAACTCTCGCCATTGCTCTAACAAACATGGCAACTTCCGGATGCTCCTCACAATCGCCCTCACTCTCTCTAGAAGCCGATCCATCAACCCATTATGCCGCCATATTTTCTGTACTGCCACGTTCAGCACGTGACAGAAGCATCCAAAAAACCAGGAGGAGTTGAACTCTTCAAGATACAGCGCGACAAGTTCCCGCTGCATTGCCTTGTTGTTCGACGCGTTGTCAAACGTGACTGTGCCAATGCGACCAAACAGCCCCTACACATCAAACAGCACCCAGTGCAGTGCCTGTGCAAGGTAGCGCCCAGTGTGGCGCTTCGCAAGTGGAACGAAGTCCAGCGTCAGCACCGCATGCCGAAAGTCCTCGTCGAGGAAGTGCGCTGTGGCGCACAGGTAAGACCTCCTATTCTGCCCCGTCTCTATATCCACGGCCACGTTGATTTTTGATTTCGCGTTCAGCAGTTTCTCCTTGCAAAAGTATTTGTTCAAGCCCCAGCCAGTCTCAATCTGGGCCTTAAGCTGTGCCTTGTCTGGCAATGTGGCACGCGTATTCAACGACGACACCCACCCCTTCAGCTCCTTGGTCTCCACCATCCGAAAGGACAGGTTTTGTCGCACTGTCAACCTCCTGTACCACGCCTTCTGTCTCATCGCAGAACTCTAGGTCGCCACCCACCACATCATGCTGGATCGGCGCGCCATGGCTATGACCCTCCTCCTCCGTAGGTGGGCAGAATATGTCATATGAGCGACTCCTGTGCACTGCCCTCAGGTGTTTCATCAGGTTCGTCTGACTACTCATAGACGCCTTCAAC
Source organism: Penium margaritaceum (assembly GCA_023375785.1). Classification (NCBI taxonomy): domain Eukaryota; kingdom Viridiplantae; phylum Streptophyta; class Zygnematophyceae; order Desmidiales; family Peniaceae; genus Penium; species Penium margaritaceum. Next base: position 114,074 of record SZWC01001924.1, read on the forward strand.
ACCTTGCTGCAGGCAATACACTAAAACCCACACGGGTCATCAGTGGTTAGGAGGAGCTGGATCCACTGAGGGTTCCCATGCTCGTGCTCTGACGCCGCCTTCCGCACCGCTGCTTCATACCGCACAGCATCCCACCCTGCCACCCATGCCACAGCCTCGGGCGTCGCGAGGTTGCCGCCACGTGGACGGCCAGGTGCAACAAGCGGCACAAAGTTATGCGCCACAGGTGCTACCCCAGCACGCCTCTCAGCGGTTGCTTATGCGCGATGCGCATGGGCAGCCGTGGCAAGCTCCCGCTGCCCATCCCCATTACTTCCAACCTCTCCTCCCCCCGGTTGACCACGACCATGACCACGACCTCTACCACCGCGCCCCCCTCCTCTCCCACCAGGCTGACCTCTACGGCGACCTCCCCTTGCCCCACCCACCCCCTCTCGCCCCTCTCCCGCCACACTTCTCCCTCCAGCCGCCACTCCTTCTGCCCCTCCCTCCGCCCCTCCCTCCGCTCCTCCGTCCGTCCCTCCCTCGGCCTCTCGCTCCGCTCCTCCCTCCGACGCCCTCATGCCACCCACCCCACCTACACCTCCACCCAAGTCACGCCTCCTCCGCACAGGCCTCTCACCCATCGCAATCCCTCCAGGCCCGCGCTTCCTACTGCTCAAGTGTTGTACACCCACATTAGCCTGTGTGGGCCGCACCACCCATGGGCCGTTCACCAACACATCCATCTCCTCCATCACGTTGCTATCTCCTCCAGATAGACCTATCCCCATTGCGTTAAACAGCGCAAACCGTACAGCCGGCTCCTCCATCACCATGTCATACCATACATGTCATGCAAACATTCCCTCGTCCGCAGCCCAAAAGTCACGTGATGTGCTGCTCTCTCTGTACCGCACGAATCTCTCTTGCCATGACCCCGCCACCCAACCTGGCATGCGAGAGGCATCCAACGTGGTGCCTTCAAGGAGTCCGCAGAAGCGGGACTCATTGAATAGAGGAATCCGTCCAGGATCAGTCACACCTCCCGCCCCATTCTCCAACAACTCTGCAGCCGTGAACTCAAACTCCTGCAACCTCTCGTCATCATCCACCCCCCTCGACCGTTGCCTCTGCTCCTCCCCCTCTGCATCCAACTCAACATCCATGTCATCATCATCGTCACCCATGCCTCCGTGCTCCTGTGATGGCGGCACAAACTCATCCTCCTCAGGCCCATCATCCCATTCCTCCCCCTCCTCCTCTACAGCCTGACCAATCCTCTCACGCGCAGCCAAATATGCCCCTCGCCGCTGCCTCTTCACGACATGCGTCTCCGCACCACTGAGCCCTGCCACCTCCTCTGCAGTCTCCCTGTCCGCCAACTCATCTCCAACCTCCTCCCACCCACCCTCCCCGACCTCCTCGTCACCCGCTCCCTGTCCAGGCGTGTTGATGCTCCCCTCTCCAATATCCCCCGCACCATGGTGCACGCTCGAGCCAATAGCGTGAGACTGGATGTCGGCGCTGCGTGCAACCAAAAGGCCACCTCTACCCCACGCCGCTGCAAGCACTGTTCCTGCCCCCGCCCCGTACTGCCCTCGCGCCGCCTTGTCCACATCTCCCCCGCCCCCCGGTGATAGTATCCACCACGCAGTCCACGCTCAGCCGCTGCACGCTCAGCTGCTGCCGCACGCTCAGCTACACCCGCATGCTCAGCTGCTGCCGCACGCTCTGCTGCTGCGCGCTCAGCAGCTGCTGCTGCTGCTGTTGCTGCCGCGTGCTCTGCTGCCGCACGCTCTGCTGCTATTGCCACATGCTCTGCTGCTGCTGTCGCACACTCCGCTACTGCTGCCGCGCGCTCTGCGGCAGCGCGCTCTGCTGCTGCTTGCTCTGCTGCTGCTCGCTCTACTGCCGCACGCTCTACTGCTGCTCGCTCTGTTGCTGGACCCTCTGCTGTTGCGCGGTCGGCTGCCGTCCGCCCTGCCGCTGCCCGCTCCACTGCGCGCTCCGCTGCGCGCTCCGCTGCGCGCTCCGCTGCTGCATGCTTTGCAGGCGACATCGAGTACCGTCCTGGCGATGAAACTGCTGCTATTGCTCCTCCAACTGCTTGTGTTCCTGGTGCTGTTGCGCTCCACGCGCTAGATCCCCCAGTGGATGAGGAACCGCCGCCACGTCGATACGTCTGCTTTGCGATCGATCCCCGTGCACTTGACCCCGTTCCTCAAGCCATGGCTGCTGGTGCCGTTGTCGCTGCGGCCAATGGAAGCACCGCAGGAGACGTGGCCTCACTCGTTGCTACAGCTGTAGCAGCTGTTGCAGCGCGACGTCCCCCCCACCAGTTGGACCATCCCGACCTAGAGGTTTGATTTGGGGTCTTGTCACCTCCATCTGCCATGTCTGCTGCTGCTTGCGCGGCCCCAAAAAATTCCGGCAGCAATTACCCGGCCCGAGAGGGCCCGTTTAAAAATCTGGTGCTAACTCTGCGCGAAAGAAAAATCGGCAGAGTTCCGCTCGCCCCAGTGGGCCAAAAAAAAAAAAAGGATGGGCGCCTTGGATCCTGTACGCCCCCACCAACCATCCTCCCAACCAATCAGCCCCCCAGGCCGCCTGTTGTCGCTTGAAGTTGCGTAGACTGTCCTCCTCTCACGTGGAGAGAGGCGACCGCTGCTGCAAAGGACTTGTACTTTTTTGCAGAAAAGGCAAAGGGTGCAAAAGTGAGTTTCAAACTGAATGGGAAGTGCGAAGAGCGCTAGAAGAATATGTAGGCATCGGCTCGATATCGAGTCGATATCGAGCCGATATCGACTCGATATCGGTCGATATCGATCGATATCGAGCCGACATCGAGCCGATATCGAGTCGATATCGAGTCGATATTGAGTCGACATCGGCTCGATATCACATAGAGGAGAAAAAAAAAACCCAAAAAAAATGAACCCGACCTCGATATCCATCGATATCGAGGGTTCGGGTCGGGGGGGGGGGGTCAAGCACCCCAAATCTCGGTATCGATATCGAGATCGATATCGACACGATATCGATATCGATATCGATACTCGATATCGAGCTCGATATCGAGTATCGATATCGATATCGATATCGTGTCGATATCGATCTCGATATCGATACCGAGATTTGGGCTGCTTGCCCCCCCCGACCCGAACTGTCGATATCGATGGATATCGAGTTCGGGTCGATGTTTTTTTTTTCTTTTTTTTTCTCCTCTATGTCACATCGAGTCGCGTTTGACTCGATATCGAGCCGATATCGGCTCGATATCGGTCGATATCTGCTCGATATCGGCTCGATATCGAGCCGATGCCTACAAAGTCTTCCAGCGCTCTTCACAGTTCCCATTCAGTCTGAAACTCACTTTCTCACCTTTTGCCTTTTCCGCAAAAAAGTACAAGTCCTTTGCAGCAGCGGCCACCTCTCTCCACGTGAGAGGACGACATTCTACGCAACTTCAAGCGACAACAGGCGGCCTGGGGGGCTGATTGGTTGGGAGGGTGGTTGGTGGGGGCGTACAGGATCCAAGGCGCCCATTCATAATTTTTTTGGCCCACTAGGGCCAACAGAACTCTGCCGAATTTTTTTTCGCGCAGAGTTAGCACCAGATTTTTAAACGGGCCCTCTCGGGCCGGGTAATTGCTGCCGAATTTTTGTGGGGCCGCGCAAGCAGCAGCAGACATGGCAGATGGAGGTGACAAGACCCCAAATCAACCCTCTAGGTCGGGATGGTCCAACTGGTGGGGGGGACGTCGCGCTGCAACAGCTGCTACAGCTGCAGCAGCGAGTGAGGCCACGTCTCCTGCGGTGCTTCCATCGGCCGCAGCGACAACGGCACCTGCGGCCATATCTAGAGGAACGGGGTCAAGTGCACGGGGATCGACTGCAAACAGACGTATCGACGTGGCGGCGGTTCCTCATCCACGGGGGGATCTAGCGCGCGGAGCGCAACAGCACCAGGAGCACCTGCAGTCGGAGCAGCAGCAGCAGCAGTTTCATCGCCTGGACGGTACTTGATGTCGCCTGCAGAGCGTGCAGCAGCGGAGCGCGCAGTGGAGCGGGCAGCGGCAGGGCGGACGGCAGCCAACCGCGCAGCAGCAGAGGGTCCAGCAGCAGAGCGAGCAGCAGTGGAGCGGGCGGCAGCAGAGCGAGCAGTAGCAGCAGAGCAAGCAGCAGCAGAGCGCGCTGCCGCAGAGCGCGCGGCAGCAGCAGCGGAGCGCGCGGCAGCAGCAGCAGAACGTGCGGCAGTAGAGCAAGCGGCAGCAGCAGCAGCAGCACCAGCAGCAGCTGAGCGTGCAGCAGCAAAGCGTGCGACAGCAGCAGCAGCAGCAGCTGAGCGTGCAGCAGCAGAGCGTGCGGCAGCAGCTGAGCGTGCGGCAGCAGCTGAGTGTGCGGCTGCAGCTGAGCGTGTGGCAGCAGCTGAGCGTGCAGCCGCAGCTCAGGCAACGGCGGCTGTGGGTCGAGATATGGCCGGGGTTGATGTGGACCGCGTGGTGGATACTATCACGGGGGGTGGGGGAGATGCGGACAGAGCGGTGCGAGGGCAGTACGCGGCGGGGGCAGGAGCAGTGCTGGCAGCTGCGTGGGGAAGAGGTAGCCTTTTGGTTGCACGCAGCGCTGACATGCAGTCTTACGCTATCGGCTCGAGCGTGCAGCATGGTGGGGGGGGNGGGGATGAATGGGATGATGGGCCTGAGGAGGATGAGTTTGTGCCGCCATCACAGGGGGAAGGAGGCATGGGTGACGATGACGATGATATGGATGTGGAGTTGGATGCAGAGGGGGAGGAGGGGCAGGGGACGAGGGGGATGGATGTTGACGAGGGGTTGCAGGAGTTTGAGTTCACGGCCGCAGAGTTGTTGGAGCATGGGGCGGGAGGTGTGACTGATCCTGGACGGATTCCTATCTTCAATGAGTCCCGCTTCTGCGGACTCCTTGAGGGCACCACGTTGGATGCCGCTCGCATGCCAGATTGGGTGGCGGGGTCATGGCATCAGAGATTCGCGCGGTACAGGGAGAGTAGCATGGCACGTGACTTTTGGGCTGCGGACGAGGGGATGTTTGCATGGCATGTATGGTATGACATGGTCATGGAGGAGCCGGCTGTACGGTATGCGCTGTTTGAGGCAATGGGGATGGGTCTATCTGGAGTACATAGCAACGTGATGGAGGAGATGGATGTGTTGGTGAACGGCCCATGGGTGGTGCGGCCCACACAGGCCGATGTGGGTGTGCGACACTTGAGCAGCAGGAAGCGCGGGCCTGGAGGGATTGCGATGGGTGAGAGGTCTGTGCAGAGGAGGCGTGACTTGGGTGGACGTGTAGGTGGGGTGGGTGACATGAGGGCGGCGGAGGGAGGAGCGGAGGGAGG
>SZWC01001924.1:182013-204625 GCA_023375785.1 Penium margaritaceum
GGGGGGGGGTGGATCCGCCCCTCCCTCTGTCCATCGGAGGACGGGGCTGACGGAGCTGACAGGCCCCTCCGAGGGGCTCCTCGTAGGAGCTCGACGGGGCCCTCCAAGGGCCCCCTTAAGGAGGGAGGGAGGGGGATAACGGGGCCGACGGGCCCCCTCAGAGGGCCCCCCTTCATGGGTGAAGGGGGCCCCTTAGAGGGGGTGAGGACCCTCAGAGGAGGGCTGCGAGGCTCTCCTCGCTTCGGCAGCAGCAGCTGCAGCAGCAGGTACAACTGCTGCGGTTGCTACTGTTGTTACTACTTCTGTTGCTACTACTGCTTCTGCTGCTGCTGTTACCATTACTTCAGTTGCTACTGTTGCTGTTGTTGCTCTGCATAGTAGCTACAACTGCTCCTTGCTGCTGCTGTTGCTGCTGTTGTAGATGCCACCATTGCTGTTGCTGCTACCGTCGCGGCTTCTTGATTCTGTCGCCGCTACTGCTACTGCTGCACGCTGCTACGACTGCCATCGATGGTGCATGCTAGTGCTGCTACCGCCGGTGCTGCAGTGGCTGCTGCTGGTGCTATATGCTGCTACTGCTGATGCCGCTGCTGCAGCAACAGATGCGCTGCTGTAGCTGTTGTTGTTGTTGCACGGCATAGCGGGTGCTGCTACTACTGCTGTTGCCGCCTGTGCAGCTGCTGCTAGCGCTCGCTGCTGCTCTGCTACTGCCGCCGCGGCTCATCGCCCTTGTGGCATTCACGTACAGTCGTGTCGCGCTCCCTCACGCTGCTGTCGGTGTGGGGCCACATGGCACGTTCTCTTTGTGTTTTGCCCACTACTGCTGCTTCTGCTGCTCACACGCCCCCCCATGCTCCAATACCAAATTGGAAGTAAATTAGGGCATGCAGGCCCATGGGAAAATGAACATGAGCTCTTTGTGTGAGTGCAATGCAAGAGGGCAAGAATTTGGCTAAGTCTGGAACGTTGAATATAAAAGAACAAAGAGGAAGTACAAATGATCCCGTAGCGGGCTTAAGTAGGGGCACAGGTACCAAGCCGCATCAGGTCTTGTCATCCCCGCTGAACTCAAACGAATCAGCAGAGAGAACACACTACGTACACCACTATAACAATAACGGTGGTCTCCTCGAGGCACCGGAACAGCTCCCGAGTCCCCGAGTCTCGACCGCTGAGAAAATACAAGCCGTGCTAGAAAATCTCGAAATCAGCGTCCAGACATCTAAAACAGCTTTTCGAACATCGGAAGCGCTAGTACAGCCAACGGGTCTCCTCGTCGCACCGGTACAGTCCACTGGGTGGCCGGGGATCAACCCATTGAGAAAAGTCTCCTTACTCTGGAGAAGCGAACAGGGCTATCAGAACGCATCGACGCCGTCTCGCCGGCGCTATAGTAGGTGCTGGAGAAGTCTTGGGACACTTCCAAGGCTCGTCCTACCGTCACGCCCTCCTCTATCATATACCGCCAACGTGGGTTTATGGATGATGCATTAGCGTCAGTCGTGACAAGTGGAAGCCACACAAACCAACATATTGATGCTTTCATTCCTTTATAGTCAACAGGTGGAGAAATTGTGTGGGCTGGATCTTCACAACACATTGCATACATCCTTTTGAACATTTTTACTTACCACCTTTACAAAAATGTCGCAAGCATAATCAAAACCAATGACAAAGAGGTTGGATAAGGGCCTGAGGTAATGTTGCATTTTTACGGGTGGAGTAACAGTCATCTTATTTGTGACCTCCTACAGCCTTATCTCTAGTTCAAGCTAAACTAGGCAAGGAGGAGTGTTCGAACAACTGCAGGAGAAACCAGCTTTAGCTTCTTTACAATAATGACACTTCTCAAATACATTTCAAGATACGAAGGTTTGAAACTACTAGGTCAAGAATAGACCACATTGACAAACATACTTTTCTTAGGAAATCACGTGATGTGGTCCTAACGTTGATGTGATCTTCTCTAGTGGTTCATGTCTTTCATTTTTTAGCAAACCAGAGATTGAGCACGAGCTTTCTGGTCGCCTCACGCTATGTGAGCAGGAATGTAGAGACAATCCGTCTGCGAAGAGACGGATTTTTAAACGGCATTTAAAAAAAAGTATTTGTACGTGGTTATGACCATTCCATTAATAGGGCTAGTCATGAGCTCTCCAACTCACAAAACTGTGCACAATTCAGCGAAGCGTAACCCAAGTTATGCTTGCTGAAGCGTATTTCTCAACCACAACAGAAACGCCTAATGCCCCCATGGTGCGCACAGGCCATGGTGCCTTCTTCACGCGAGAGGCACCTCCCCTACTCTTGGGTCGAGTTTGGTGATTGGGTGAGACTTGGTTTAAAACCTGTGTGCAGACCTGCAATCAAAATTTTGACAGTCCCCGATTAACAAAACGTACTACTAAGTTTCAAATACCGAGCCAGGATTTTGGCTCTCCCTCAGTAACAAACTGCAGTAAAAGATTTGGTGGATTACCCACCAGACGCCTCAACAGACCTTCCGGAGCAAAATCTGTAGATGGACATTTGTTGTTCGGTCTGGTCGATTTTTCACTGGAAGTCGAGTCACGCACGGCTCCCGAAGCCGCTGCGCACACCCCAACCTTGGAAGCTCATATCTCCCTCGATACTTCTCCGATTCCAGTGGAACGACTTCCACCAGATTCAACAACTTGTCAAATTCTAAGGAGCATCATTGATTATAGGCTCTGAGCATTCCTCAAGCCGCTAGATCAACCTGCGATGATTTTCTCTCTTGCGGCTCATCGCTACCTCGCGGCATTGCACACGGGCATGCAGAGGGGCAACTTTTTCACATTCTTCCCCTTACACCTATTACACCCGCTGCTCCTGCTTGCTCTCATTCATCTTCCACTACACCTTCCAGCTGATCAAAGCTGGTCATCCCAAGCCTGGACACGCTCATCGCGTACTGGTTCATGAGTTTCGCTTTGGTCAAGCGATGTGCAAGCATGTTGTGCGTATTGTAGTGCTGTAGCACCACCTGCCCCTTCTTGACCATGTCCCATGCGTAGTGATAACGCACCTTAATGTGCTTCGTCCTCCTGTGCGGCGTCCGGTTGTTGGTGTGCGGGATAGAGCGGGTGTTGTCCTCTTGCACCATTGTAGGATCCTGCTATTGCACGCCGTGCTCCTTAGTAACCTGCGGAGCCAAACCGCCTCCTTGACTGCCTCGGCCAGCGTGATGAACTCTGTTTTCACCATGGAGGTGGTGATGTAGTCCTCCTTCTTGTTGCACCATGAGACCACTACACCAACAAGGAAGAACACATAGCCAGATGTGGACTTCCGCTTGTCTACATCGCCAACGTTGTCTGCATCCGTGTTCCAGACCAGAAGGAAGGGGTCCTCCCGTCCCTTGAAGTCAAACCATAGGGGTGATTGCCGCATCACCTAGAGGTAGCAGAGGATGCACTTAACCGCGTCCCAGTGTAGTGGCCTTGGATCGGCCACAAACATGCGTACTTGGGCCATTGCGTAGGACTGGTATACTTGAGTTGCCACCATGGAATACATGAGGCAGCCCACCGCTGATTGATAGGGCACCCCTGCCATATCCTCCCACTCCTCTTTTGTTTGCAGCGCCATTGCCACACATTCACAGGTCATGGGAACAGGACTAGAGATGGGTTTTCAGTCCTCCATGCCGTACCGCTTTAGCACCTTGGCCACGTATCAAGCCTGCCCTAGCTCAAGCATGTGTGCCCTCTGATTCCGCATGGTGCTTATCCCAAAGTAGAACTTCAGCTCCCCCGTGTCCGACATCTGGAACGTGCTGCTCAGCTCCTCTTTCACATGGTGTAGGCTCGGCACGTTTGAGGAGCACAAGATCAGATCCTCCACATAAAGTGCAATGATATGATGGAGCTTCCCGCTCCGTAGCACTTACACGTTGTGATATACTTCATACCACTTGAAGCAAAGTTTTACAGTGGAGCTGTCCATCTGTTAGTACCAGCATCACGACGATTGCTTTCGCCCATACAAGGGCTTCCGTAGCTTGCACACCTTAACCTCTAGTGCCTCCACCCCCTCCTACACCTCCATGTACATTTCTTTGTCGATGATGCCATCGAAGAAGGCCGTGTTCACGTCATCTGGTGAAGCTCTATATCCGTCGCGGCTGCCACCAAAAGGATCACCCGGATGCTTACGGACTTGGCGACAGGGGCGAACGTCTCAGTGTAGTGCTTTCCCTTAGGTTATGCGTATCCATTTGGCATAAGATGCTCCTTGTACTTGTCCACTGCACCCTCTTTCGTGAACTTGGTCTTGAAGACCCATTTGGAGCTAATGGCCTTGGCGTTTTTTGCTCTATCAACTAGCTCCCACGTGTCGTTTTCAGCATTGGACGCCAACTCTGACTTGATGGTGGCATTCCATTGTTTCCCCTCGGATTGCGCAATGTCCTCTTGTTGGTCGTCGGATCTGTTGATGCAACAAGCATGCACGGCGTCATGCCGATCCATTGACTTTGCCTGTAAAAAAACACTTCCTGGTTCTCCATTGCCTTCCGCTATGGTGCGCTAGTTTTGGTGGTGCCTTGTCGCTCTACTTCGAGCCATCTGACTCTGCTCGCTCCACTGAAACATTGACCAAACTGCTCCCTGAGGGTCTCTCCTACTCCGGCAAAACATCGACTCGACGGGCGGCACGTCCAAGGGATTTTTCTCTGACGCCCGGCGCAAACTCCGCCGAGAGTGCACATTTTGGCACCCACAATGCCTCCTACAACGGATCTTTCTGCCAAATCTCTAGCCTAATAGCTCCATCCTCAAAGTCCTTCACGTCTTTTGTTGCGTCTTCAGTACCACCGTGCTCCGACGCCACATCCTTGACCTCTGAGTCCGCCAACTCCTTCACGTAGTGAAGGAGGTGGAACTACTCCCCCTGTCTTGTAATGCTCTCGACGCTCGTGTCATTGCTACTACCGCTAAAGCTCTGTTACTCGTCAAACTTGACGTTACGGGTGCGGCTGATCTTTGGCGTGCGCGGGTCCTAGAGCCGGTATGCCTTTTGTGCGCTCTCGTAGCCGAGGAACAAGCACGACTTCAGTCGCGGTTCTCTCTTGTTGCCACGTTGCTGTACCGCTTGAACCATCGTGTGTGCATTGCACTTGAACACCTTTGTGGTGTACCACGTTTGTCTTGTGCCTACTCCAAACCTCCTGTGGCATCTTCCAGCTGCCCTTACCCTTTAGCACCGTTGTTGGGGTGAGGTTGATGTAGCTTGTTGTACACACAGCCTCCGTCCAGAACCCTCACGGCAGTGCATAATCTTCAAGCATGGTCAACACCATGTGGAGCAACATCTGGCTTGTTAGCTACTGAGGTAACCACCTCTGGCAGAGAAGTGGCGAAATTAAAAACCTCAAAGAGGTTTTTACACTTTCTTCTTTTCTTGTCATGTGTCATGCACCCCAAATTTAATCAGGCATACAGTTCACTTTCAAGAGTACTAATGCCTGAGCAGTACATGTCAAGAAGAGCTCAAGTCGTCAATACGCAAGAGAGAATCAAGCAAGGGTTAACTGATCACCATGCAAGACAGGTCCTGTTATAGCTTTCTGTCCAGTCCTAGAACTCAAAAGCACATTCCTGGAAAGTGGCATGAACCAGCTACATCACTAATAGACTTGCACTATCGACTTGACACATAAGCATCCTAGTTTCAAGGTGGTAGACCAACCATGTAGCGTTCAAGAAGGTATAGACTTTTGTTATTGGAAGCTCCCATAGCAAATAGGATGTGTATGGGGCCACAATCAAACTCATGACCTCTCACTTGGCCAAGTCAACAAAATGGCCAAGGTAACCACTCACCCACATCATGTACTCAGAGGTCATTTCTCACATGAGACAGAGCATAGTTGACTCACACTACAACGGATACATGGGTCATACCTCCATAAGGGGCAGCGCATTCTTGATGCGGCCTACAACACTTAAGAAGGGGCAAAAACAGTCAACAAATCTCTCCCTTGCACCTTCCGTCAGTGACCATCATCATCTGTCATCACTTGCATTTACCATGCCAATACCTTGCCTGCCCGCTTGGTGGATATCCTTGTCCAGTGGCTGTGTAAGCATGTCAGCCCGGTTCAGCTTTGTACCGACGTACAATAGTTCCACTGTCTACTTGTAGACCAAGTCCCGAGCAAAGTGATAGCGGATTTTGATCTGCTTTGTACGCGTACGCGGGATAAGGCTCTTAGACATGTCAATCATGCTCATGTTGTCAATCTTGATGACCGTCGTCATTGCGTGTGGTGCCTTCATCTTGGACAGCAACTACCTTGTAGCCACTACCTCTCTTTACACACCTCAGCAACGGCGATGTACGCAGCTTGATCTATTGCGAGAAAGATACATTCTTGCTTGCGACATGCCCAACTGACTGTACCTCTATTCAGCATACACACAAAGGCAAAGGTAAATTTTCTGTCGTCGATATTCCCTCCCCAATCAGCATTGGTGTAGCACATGAGACAAAGTGACGTGGATCCACCGATGCCTCCAAACTGTAGCCCCATGTAGCATGTCCCATTAAGGTAGCACATGATGTGCGTCACAGCCTGCCAATGAATTTGATCAAGATTAGCCACAAACCGGCTCACCTTTCCCAGTAGCACAGGCTCTATCTGGTCGGGTGGCGACCATGGCATACATCAGACTACCCACTGTAGAGTGATATGGGGTGTCCAGCATGTTACCTTTTTCCACTTGGTTGGATGGGGACATGGAGGAAGAGAGCTTGCACTCTGAGCTCATGGGTGTGCAGGAAGGCTTGCAAACTGCCATGTCATATTGTTCGAGGTTGGAGTCAATGTATTTTGTTTGGTTCAAGCTAATGGTGCATGCTGTTCTGTCATGCTAAATAGCGATTCCAAGGTAGAAGTCAAGAGAACCCATGTCCTTCATCTCAAATATGCTACTCGGTTGCCCATTGAGATCATCTAGCAGCCGTGCTGAACAAGGGCATAGAATGAGGTGATCAACATACAAGGCAACCAACATGGTCCCTTTGTTGCTCTCATGCACATACATGCTAAGGTCGATGGCGCAGTGTATGAAGGATTCCTCAGCCATGAATGTATTCATTGCCTGTTACCAAAGTCTTGGCGCTTGTTTTAACCCATATAGTGCCTTCACCAATCTACACACCTTGCCCTCTAGAGCATGAACTTCCTCTAAAACCTCCATCAACACCTCCTTGCCAAGTTTGCCATAAAGAGATGCTGTCTTAACATCCATCTGGCAGACCTCCATGTTCTCGGCAGCTTCAGTGGCAAGCATTGATTGGATGGAGGCGAATGCCACAAATGGAGCAAAGGTCTCATCGTACCTGCGCGACGCCGTTGAGAGAACCCCTTTGCTACCACTTGTGCCTTGTACTTGTCTATCGTGCCGTCCTGTTTCCTTTTTACTTTCAGCAACCACTTGGACCCCACAACGCGAGCTCCGGCAAGTCTGAGTACCAGCACCCATATCCCATTCTCCTCGATGGAGCTTAGTTCACTACGAATTGCTTCATCCAATTTGTCAGACCACATGAGTGCCTCTGAGACAGACGTTGACTCCTCTTGAATATGTACGAATAGTTGAAGCTTGTCCATTGACCTGTATGTGTGTCGTAATGCTGCAAGGGTACTTTGAGGCGTTAATTACTCCTTGGACCTACTGGTTGTTGCTGTGCATGTGGAAGCTTGAGGTCTACTTCATCGTTGATGATGGGAGAGGAATCATCCTCATGGTGAGGAGGACCAGATACGTCGCAATCACAATCTGATTCCTCCGAGGCATCTTCATCAGCTCCTCTCCCTATAGTAGTATACAGTTCATGCCATTGTGCTTGTGCTTTGGCTCCCTCCTCAAGGAGAGTGAGCCACTCTCCCTATTTTGGAGTGATCTCGAGTTTGAGAAGTTCTCCCTTACTCAAATACCTTTGTGGAAATCCACGTCTTTGCTACGGATGACATTCTTGGCTCCTTGGTCACGGTGTGTAAGCTTTGTGGGCGGTGTCATAGCTGATGAAAATGCACTTTGGTGCTCTTGCATTGAGCTTTCTAGGGCCCTCACCGGCCTGGACCTTGGCAAAGGTGGTGCAATTGAACACCATTAGATGTAGCGTATCTGGCTTCTTGCCTGACCATGCTTCTTGAGATTTCTTAAGCTGCTATGTCTGCTTTTTCTTGCCTCTCCTCTGTAGAGCTGCTGTAGGTGTGAGATTCACAAGGTAGGTAGGCTTACATGATGCTTCAGCCCAGAACCTAGGAGGCAGCTTGGTATTAGAGAGCATGCAGCCTTTCATGTCCAGGAGGGTGTAGTTCATCCTCTGTACTATGCCCTTGCTTTAAGGTGAGTTGGGGGTAGTTTTCCGGTGTTGAATGGCCTACAACGTGAGCCACTCCCTGCTGGCTTCATACTCTCCCCCATTGTCCGTCCTCAATGCCTTTACCTTCTTTCTACTCTTTTTGAGAAGTATATCCTGACGTTGCGGCTATTGTCCTTGATGCATATGAGGAAACATGTGCTACCTCAATTTTACTGTATGCAAAAAGGGACCATACACGTCGGAGTGGACGAGGTCAAGGGGTACAAGAGCACGTGTTCCATTACATTTGAAGGGTTTCATTTTTGCCTTGCCTTTAAGGCATGGCTCAAACATGATCCCGGATCCCTCTGACTCATCATCTAGGTCCATCCCACGTATTAGCTCCTGCTTTCCCATGAGCTCGAATGTGCAATTAGCGACGAGCCCAAAGCGCTCGTGCCACAGGTTCTTGGAGGACGTACACAAGCTAAAATTAACAGCTCCAGTGGTTCCATTTGCTTGTGGTTTTGTTGCCAAATATTTTTGTGCCAGTGATTCTGCTGGTCCAACGTATCCTTCCTCACTTGCATCTATATCACTTCTCTTCTCATCATGACTTTTGGCTGAACATTTAGCCGTTGAAGTTGTCATTTTGGTCTGCACTACGTAGAGTCCATCAACGTGACAAACTGTGCAACAACCTTCCTGGCAAAGTAGGCGATGTTGATTTCCTTGGTAGGGAGTGTTGCCGCTTCCTTCTTTAAAATACCACTTTCATGCCATGGTCAGTTATTGTTAGAGACGGAGAGCAGGTTAGCTGTGAAGGCGGGTAAGTAGACCACCCCCTCTAGCTTGATGCTGGAATCTCCACCATTGACACCCATTGGGACTAGCTTGTCACCAATCCTCTAAGCTACCTCAACCTTACAGTTGGCAAATTTGAAGTTGTTGCATGGAGCAAGAGAGATGAAGTCTCTCTTCTTGTAAGTGATGTGCTCCTTTGTGCCCGAGTCAAGGCTGTAGGTTCGTAGGCTCAGTATCGCCCTCCCATTGTTGGAGACTCACTCAGCCATCAACCGTGTGGGATCCTTCCTACCATTTTCCCCTCACCATTCATCCCCATCTCCTCCCTCTCTCTTTGGTACACGACACTCTCAAGCCTAGTCTCCAGCCTTGCCACAGTTATGGCAGTTTTCTTGGCGCTTTGCACCCCTTCTACTATTGCTAGTGGTATTGCTTCCCTTGTACCCAGAGGAGGAGGTATTGCAGAAAGTACCCTTACTCTGTGAGGTAAAGGTAGTTGTGTTTGCTTCACTTTTGCTACAATGCATGGCTTCATTACACACATACTCGGAGACAGTGGCGTAGGAAACTTGATCTTCAGACCACCCTCCAATCACTCTTATCGTGGGGCCACAGCTTTCCGCCAGCATCATCAGAAAAATCATTGCATGCATATCGGATTTCAGATCCTTCCCCATGATGGTGGCTAGTAGCAAGAGCGTCTCAAACTTTTGCATAAAGGCGTAGACATCCTCCCTGTTGGAGTGATGCTCCTCACCATGGCAGGAGTGACTCCAAAAAGGAACACCAAAAAGACAAGCCTTAGTGGCTTAGTGGTTAATGGTGTCCACCTCCAGAGGCAGGGGCCCCGGTTCAAGTCCCACAACATGAAACTATGCCCTGCCTCAAGGAAAGTGGAAAATAGATGCCAGGAAGCTAGTTTAACCTCTAGAATTCCTCTTTAACATTCTAGAAGGCCAGGTGAGGGTCCAGGAAGGCGGCACACCTTCTAGAAGGGGTGAGTTGTCCTACAAGGCATCTAGAGGTGTCTTGGTCTTCTGGACACCTTCCCTCCTACTAGAAGCAAGCTGAGGAATCTAGGAAGAGGCAGAAGCTTCTAGAGGAGGGAAGGGATGCCTTCGTAGGTGGGAAAAGGACAGCCTACCAAGGAGCACTCTAGAAGCCATAGAATCTGCTAGGAAGCTCCAAATCTGGCATGCTTTGGTGTTCTGGAAAGCTTAGATCAGTGGCTATAAAATGCCACTGCTTGTGAGCCTTGAAAAAGTGTTAATTCCCATCCAATTGAGGACAAAACTATTGCCTCACTCTCTGACCAGATTTTGCCATCCTTGGAACCAGTTGCCTCCATAGTTTCAGTCTCTCCAAAAATAGTTGGTGGTGTGAAACAGCCACTGCTAGGGACCCTCCAGGGTCCACACTCACCCTCAGGCCAACACTCCCCTTCACCAAGCATTAGTTTGATGAGGTTTTGTAGAATGAAGAGACAGTTGGCAAGTGAGGAGGACTGAAACACCTTTCTGAGATTGGAGTATGCCCTGGCTGCTAGTGTATTACTGTTGAAGTGTGAAAGGACTGAGAGTTGTGTGGAGGACACAAGAATGGCGAGAGCGTTCTTGTGAAGCTTGACACATGCCACAAGGTCAGAATCTTCTTCTTTTGGTATTGGGATAGTTCGGTCAAAATATCCTTGGACATCTCTTTCATCCTTGATGAAAGAGATGTGCACTTCTAGAGTGCAAATCCCTCTCCATCAAACTTGAGGATGGGCGAATGATTCCCCATTTCCCCTGACCCTCCCATCCCTATAACTACAAGTGCTATAGCTGTTGCACCTGTTGTTGATGCCGATTTACCTGTCTTTGAGGCTGTTCTAGGCTGTTGGTGAGAAGAGAGAACTACGTCCATTGTTCACGTTGGCCGTTGCAAGCGAATGAAGATTGATGCAGGATGATGTAAGCGGATGTCAGTTCCTAAGGTGTGAAGGGAAAGATGTGTTGCATTCCCCTCTTACTGATGTTGACCTGCAAACAGAGAAGTTGGCTCAGAGGGAAGGCGCTCTCACTGCTTGTGACTTAGCAGTTGCATGCATGGAACCTCTGTAACCAAAGGCGTGGGCCCATAACCATTTATTAGGTAGTGAGTTAACCACCTTTGGCAGAGAAGGCGCAAAACTGAAAATCTCAGAAAGGTGTTTACACCTTCTACGCGTGTTGACATGTGTCATGCACTCTTAACTTAATGAAACATACACTTCACCTTCGAGAGTACTAACACCTTAGCATTACATCTGAAGAAGAGCCCATGTTGTCAGTACGCAAGAGAGCATCAAGCAAGGGTTCATTGATCTGCATGCAAGAAATTTCCTTTCATAACTATCTGTCCAGTCCTAGAACTCAAGAGCACATTTTTGGGAAGTGGCCTGAACTAGCCACATCACCTATAGACTTGCACTATGGGCTTGACACATAAGAATTGTAGTGTCAAGGTGCAGACCAACCATGTAGCGTTCAATAAGCTACGGACTTTCTTCCTTGGAAGTTTCCATAGCAAATAATATGTGCATGGGGCTAGGATGAAACTCATGACCTCTCACTTTGCTAAATCAAGAGAATGGCCAAGGTAACTACTCACCCATATGGTTTACTCACAGCTCATAACTCACTTGAGACAGAGCATAGTTGTATCACACTATAATGGATCCAGGGGTCATACCTGCACAAGGGGCAGAGAATTCCTAATGCGTTGTACAAGAGTGAAAAAGGGGCAAAAACAGTCAACATGGTTTGCCCGCTTTGCCACTTCGTTGGACTGTGGCAAATACAGGGTAATGGGTTCCCACTTGATTTCCAGCTGCTTGATCCACCCGCTGGAGCACACATGCTCTCCGCCAATGTCGCTGCATAGCGCTTTGACCTTCCGGCCAGTCCGCTTCTCAAGTGTTGTGACGTACTCCTTGAGCCGGTCTAGGATCTCGCCTTTCTCCTTCATGAAGTACACGTAGAGCTTTCTCCTGCAGTGATCAATGAAGGTGATAAAGTATCTCAAGCCAATGTTTGATAGCGTTTTGAATGGTCCACACCTGTCACCGTACACAACCTCCAGCAGGTCCTTTGCGCGAGCCGCGATCTCGTTGAATGGCTTGCGCCACCCCTTGCCCACAACGCGAGGCTCGCAATAATTGTGCACTGTTACATCTGCTACTCCTCTCATGTACCGTCGATGACAAGGCCGCTGACCATGTCACGCTTCACCATCTCCTTAGCAATTGCGGGTGCCAAATGCCCCAATCACTGGTGCTAGAGCTCTAGATCAGGGCTTCCTCCCTTGGCCATGTTGACGACGCGCTCCTGCGAGTGTTCTTCGTCCAATGCCACGGGGATGACCTTGGTCTCCACGATGTAGAGACCTCCCTTGCAATTTGCCTCCAAAACAACCTCGCCGTTGCCGTCCATGCGCACCATTGTGCCTTTCTTGCGAAAGAGCACCCCATACCCCGTATCCGACAAGTGGCTGACATCCCGGATGTCAACTAGGCAGGGGACGCGATGTATATCACAGATTGTGTACAACTCCTTACCGCCCACCAGAACTTCCACGCCCACCTTGCCTTGGCCGGCCACTGGCTCGACTTTGTCGTTTGCGACCACCATTGACTTGGAGGACTTCGCATAGGTGACAAACCCCGCCTTCTTGACCTGGGTGAGCTCCTCCGGCCCAAAATCCAAGCATCGCATGTTGGCCTTCTTGAGGAACTGGTTCTTGTTTCCGTTAGCAACCTGCCTGTGGCATTTTTCCCGCCAGCCTTGGCCTCCTCCAGGCACTCACGGGTCCAATGGCCCTCCTTGTCACAGTTGCGGCACGTACCTTTCTTGGCGCCCTTCTTTCTGTCGCCCTTTCGACCGCTTCCTTTGCCCCCGCTTCCGCCACCACGCGTTTTGGTGACAAGGGCTAGTGAAGAAGACGAGGACTCCCCGCAGCTCTGGCGCTTTGCCTCGTTGCTGATGTACTTAGTAACTGCGCCACAGGTGAGCTTGTCGCCCTTTGCCATCCTCCAAGGACGGTGATGAGGGGACCCCAACGATCTGGTAAGGCCACAAGGAGGGTTGTTGCGTGTGGTTGTGTTTTGGTCTTCTGTCCCATGTCGTTGCAGTATGAGGTGAGCGACTCGATCTACTACATGGCGGAAATGGTATCATATTCGTCCTGGATTCTCACCGTGAGGAGCTCCTTCATCGCAAATATTTTATTGCATGCAATTTGGATTGGTTGATGGCACAAAGTTTTTGCCAAGCTTTGACTGCCAACTTGCAGCCTTGGAAGTAGCCCCACTACGCCTCGGCGTTCTCGCACACATGGAGCATGAGCGCCTCTGTGTTCTTCTTTTCGAAGGCCTTCTTCTCCTTGTCCACTACAGTTGACTGTACGAGCAACTCCTTTCCCAACATGACGTTCACTAGCCTCTTAGGCACTAGGTGCAGCTTGAACTGCCACCTCCGTAGCCCAAAGCCTAGGCTGCTCGCATATCTTTAAATAGGGTGCTTCTCCTTCTGCACCATCTCCACAGCTTCTACTGCAAAAGGTTCTTAGAACTTCATGGCAATGTCCAATATGACAATGTAGTACATTGCGGAAGACGTGAACGTTGAAGGCGATTCGACTTGTGGACCCATAACCCTTTGTCAAAAAATCACGTTGTGCGATCCTGAAGTTGATGTGATGTTCTCTGGTGGTTCACGTCTTTTGTTTCTCGGGCAATGTGAGACAGCACGTGAGCTTTCTGGTTGCCTCAAGCTATGTAAGCAAGAACTTAGAGACGGACAGTTTGCAAAGGGAATAGAAGCATTTTTTCTTACTTTTTGGACATGGACATAATGAGAACATTTATAGGGATAGTTATGAGCTCTCCAACTCACCAAACTGTGCACAATTTGGTGAAGCATAGCCCAGGTTTTGCTTGCCAAAGCGCAGGTCCCACCTACCACAGATACGCCTCCATGGTACGCACACACCGTGGCGCTTTCATTCATGTGTGAAGCGCCTTTCCCAAGGCGCACATCCCATTTCACTTGGCGTAGGGATGTCGTGAACAGTATTGACGCACCGCCGCCACTTTTGGGTCGAGTTTAGTGATGGGATGTGACGAAGTTTGAAACCTGTCTGTGGACGTGCCGTCAGAATGTTGACCGTCCCTGAACAACAAAATGTACGACTGAGTTTTGGACGCCGAGCGAGGATTTTGGCTATCCATCAGTAACAAGGTGTACTACATGACCCCGTGGACTATCCACCAAATGCCTTGCCAAACCTTCTGCAGCAAAGTTTCCAGATGGACATTTCTTACGCCGTCGGGTTGATTCTTCACCCAAAGTCAAGTTGCGGCCGGCGCCTAGAGCAGCCGGACACACTCGAACATTGGAAGCTCATATCGCCCTTGATATGTGTCCAGTTCCGGTGAAACAACTTCCACGGGATTTAGTTCCTCATAAGCTTTCATGGGTAATCACCCATCTTAGGATCCGAGCAATCCTCAAGCCAGTAGATCCAACTGCAAGGATTTTCCTCTCTGTGGCGGCTCATTGGCACATCCCGGTGCCGCACTTGTATATTCACAGGAGTAACATTTCAACAGTTTTTACAGGTCAAAGACTGCATGTTCAACTCCGTATGAGACGAGGTAGGTCAAAGAAGCTACAGTGCACCTTTCATCACAAGCAAAGAGAGTGGAAACATTTGAGTGGGAAAGAGAGCATCCAAGGATAATCTGGAGCAAATAGAGAGTGAGGTCGCATGATGAATGGGTTTTTGAACTAAAAAAACAAAGGGTTTCAACAGAAGGTCACGCGTATAATCATGGAAGGCCCATAAAGGTATCTGAAAGAGGAAACCAGAGGTGAAGGGAAGCAAAACAATCGAAATAGCATTTGTGACCTCCAGAACTGTTCTCTCTTCTTCCAACAATTTTGTTGTCTTCTTTCTCAAGGAGTTTAGCAACAAATCCAACAGCCTAAGCAGCTTCAATAACATTGATGTGTTTTTTGTGGTACTTAACCAGTGCAATTTCAATCAGCATCAGACGTTTCCATCAAGGTGCTTATCATTTAACAACTTGTTGTACATGTGGTTTTTGTTTCCACTTTTGGTCGGCAATCTTGGCTTTCGAACCTTCTAGCAAAACTAGTATGTGCATGTGGTTCCAACATTGTACCCATTTCTCCGTATAAAGAAGCACAAATTTGGGATTTGAGCTAATGTAAGGATCAAGTCATTGTACTGTTTTGTATTGGATACCATCAAGTAGACTTAACAAGCTGTTGTAGGCTTTACAAGCACACACTACCAATCACGTTGGTGGAGCACCTCCACACTGACCATGGTTTCTTGTAGTATTTCCCTCCATCGACTCATGTACAGATGGTTTGCAATTGTGCTGTCAATACCACCTTCAATAGCCACGTCTCGGTGCCAACCCAACACCACTTCATATCTTTTGGCTCTCCATCTAGGGACACGGATCCATGCACATAAGTGCTAAAGAGGCAATGCAAGAGGAGTCTTGAATTGCCTTTTTCTCTTTAGCACTTATGTGTCTGGATCCATGTTTTGCACCACGAAAGAACGCATGAGCATCACCAGTTCTTCTTACGGTCATTCTACACTCGACGTCTTCTTCTTCCACCATAGTCTCTTCATAGTACCCAAACTTTCTTCCTGTGCCAACTTCATTATCAGTACCATGCACGAGGTTATGCCCTCCATAAAATGCCCAAATAGGAGTATGAATAGCAGAAAACCAGCTAAATATTCTCGCTGTTTTTACCAAATCAGCAGCAACAATGATTTGGACTTAATCCGTCTTCTTGCCAATGGATAGCAAAATGAGTGTACGTATAACTGTGTCTACACCCACTACATCAGCAACTTGGCAAAGTTTATAGTGGCAACGTGTTAGCTTTAGCTTCACCCTTGGAGTATCATGTACCTTGGGCAAAGAGAAATGAGGAGAGGAATGTTTTTCAGATGGACTCAACAAGGCCTCACAGTTACATAGCACATACTCATTAAGAATTAAAAGGTCTCCAAACCGCTTGATGTTGCCTATGAGAATAATTGGGCCCCAACCTATGCTCTGAGATTCTATCTTGAAACATTTTTTCACTTCTGGAAACACCTATTCAATCTTATTCATCTTGTTACCATATCTTCACCACTACATGATGGATTTCCAACCTTTTGGATCATGTTGCAACGACTTCTCTAGGTTCAACGCTTGGTGTCTTGCCTGTTGATACAGTGATCATTCTCTACATCCTTGAAGACCACCCAGATTACCCT
Source organism: Penium margaritaceum (assembly GCA_023375785.1). NCBI lineage: Eukaryota > Viridiplantae > Streptophyta > Zygnematophyceae > Desmidiales > Peniaceae > Penium > Penium margaritaceum. Next base: position 198,487 of record SZWC01001924.1, read on the forward strand.
TGTACATCACCGAGACAGATTCACAACGAGACAAAGAAGAGGTGTTGGAGAAGCTGAATCAGAGCCATCATCCAAGGAGCGAAGTACACACATGGATTTCTTGTGAGAAGATATAGTGGTTACATTCAAAGTTCATGGACACATTCCCGGGAAAATGTTCAGGCCTTGGGAGGCCCAAAAGTGTTGGAAAAAACTGCTCCCTGATGGAGCTAGAGAGAATAAAGTCTTTAATGAACCATGTACAAAGAAACAAAGTCAAGAAGCTCATGGACCCAAAGCTACACCTCCTTCTTTAAGAGGGTTCCCTTGACCTTGGAAAAGGATTATGAAACATCCCAACCACTACAGATCCTCTCTACCAAACAACTAGGACAGGTCTCTTTGGCACTAAAACTCTTCTTCTCATGTTGGATACAAGGAGGGTGTCAAGAAAATGACTGCATCGAGAAATGTTCCTTTTTGATAAGTGGAGTTCTCAATAATTTTCAGGTTGTACCCCCTGTCATTTTGGTAATGTTAGGGAAAAAGATCATGAACCAACCGACCAAAACAAAATCACTAATGTATGAACACCTAGTATTTAAAGTAGTCGCGTTTCTTCCATCCAGACGTGTATGCCAGATGTTCATTTGCTCCAGTTTCATTAGATCCTTTTCTATTCAAGTATTTTACAACTGGCCTTGTGGCTCCAATTTCCGTGTTTGAGGATATGGATGTATATGGCTATGTAGATGGATACATACATGGATATGAATGTGGATATGGACATGGATATGGATATGGATATGGATATGGATATGGATATGGATATGGATATGGATATGGATATGGATACAGATATGGATATGGATATGTATAGGTATAGGGATATGGATATGGATATGGATATGGATGTGGATATGGATATGGATATGGATATGGGTATGGATATGCATATGGATATGGATATGGATATGGATATGGATATGGATATGGACATGGATATGGATATGGATATGGATATGGATATTGATATGGATATGGATATGGATATGGATACGGATATGGATCTGGACATGGATATGGATATGGATATGGATATGGATATTAATATGGATATGGATATGGATCTGGACACGGATATGGATATGGATATTGATATGGATATGGATATGGATATGGATATGAATATGGATATGGATATGGATATGGATATGGATATGGATATGGATTTGGATGTGAACGTGGACGCGGACATGGAGATGGACATGGACATAGAAAGAATGTCTCTACACAAAAATGGATACAGATTGACAATGAAACATAGACTTAGGTGGAGTATCTTGTTTTCCATACATGAATTTATTCTTATCCTGAAATGCATCAAAACACTATGTACATCTAGGTAAGGATAAAAACATCCAATGTGCCTATTATGACCCCAACTTGATGTAGTGCCACGCCTGTCTTTTGTTGTTGTTGTGCAATGTCATTCGAGGTTCTTGTCAAGTGCAAACGCCGATAGTCAAAGCGGTGTTTTCTTTGATTCCTGTTGGTGACTTGTTAATGACGATGGTGGTGACAACGTAAGACAACAATCAATATTATGGGCCAGAATTGAAGCAAGTATTTGCAGCCACTGTCTTCCAGACGGTAGAGGTGCTATGACTGCAAAGTACACTAGTGCAATGTCTTAAAATTTGATGAGTTAAAACTGCAATGAAGAAAACCATACTTCTCCCGGACAGGTATCAAGCAAAAAGCATTTGTTTAGTGAATTGCCAAAACCTTCTCAGTTAGAGCAAAATAACTCTGTTATGCCAAACATCATTGGAGTTACCATCCAATTCCTTGTGACCTATTTCTCATCATGCATGGCTGTTTTTGTTAATGTTTTCAACATTCTACTACTTTGTGTATTATCACACATAGATAAGTCCTAGGTTGTTCAGTTGCTAACCTGGCCTTGGATCACACACGTTGTCTCTAAGCATGTAAGTATTTCAGATACGCCCCTAAGTTGGTCTGTGGTTTCTCCCCCACAGCAAGTGCCCCTGGTGTGCTGGATTATTTGCCACTTGATGAATATTTCTTACCTATCGACTAGTCCTCCTGCAAACTCTGCTTTCCAAAACAATTGTGACTCTGGGAGTGCACACTGTTTTGAACATGCAGCTGTTGCTGTGTCAACTTTGCTGTTTTCTTGGCTCTTCTTGCCACAAATTGCTCGTTTTGTATGAGTGAACATCACATTGCATCAAGAAACAGCAGCATTGGAACATTTTGCACACCATCGCATGAATGCCTGACTCAGTAGGGTTTGAGGTAACGGGCCCCCTTGCTCTCACATTTCACTTTGATTTTGCAAACTCACTTATCTCAATCAAATATGTGGAGTAAGTCCCGTGCCTTGCTCCCTCTCTCAAAACTCTGGAGATCCCCGTCCCGCACAATTCTTGAGACCCCCAACCGATGCCGTGACTAAGTGTCCCGCTCCCTCCTCCTCAACCGGAGAGTCCTCATTCTTGGGTCTCTCTTCCTATCCACCCTCTGTCCCTCTCTCACTCTCCCTTGCCACTATGGCCCTGTTTCAACATGGCATCAAGCCCATGACTGGTTTTGTCGGTTCTACCCCGCCGATTCCACTCCCGTGTCCTCCTATGCTAGAAGCACGACTCCTTTGTTGTCGCCTACACATCAGGCTTCCCGTCGTTGCCATCATTGTCTACCATCGTCGTCCCCGTCCACCATTTCCCTTTGCGTATGTGGTGCTATTGTTGTCGCCGCTTCCACTATTGAGTGTCCCCATGGTTATTTGAGGCTCTCACTTTCTTTGGGCGCCATCGTCATCACTACTACCCCCACATTCATCCCTTCCATTCTCTTGATAACTTCCCTTCACCATCTCATTCTCTACTAGAGTCATGGGTGACTTTGGCCTTTCTAGCACTTTGGCTGCCATAGTTGTGGCTTGTGTAGCTTGTGAGAAGGTGCTAGCTGAGGGTGCTTCCTTGTGGGTCCTAGTCCTCAAGCCTCTAGTGGTCTCAGTCTTGTTGGTGACCACCATTCTCTTTCCTCATGGCTACCATTACCTTCGCCCTTGTCGCGCTCCGTGGCCCACTCCAACTACCCCCTTCCCCACATCCACTCCCCCCGTCCTCTCCACCTTGTCCTTTTGGCTTCCATCCTCAAGGACCTAACGGCTCGTTCCTATGACTAGCCACCTACCTTTCCCCCTGCCACCCTGGCTGCCCTTGTACTGCTGGAGGGTGCTGTCGACCATAGTGTTAGTGTTCCTAGTCCACTCCCTACTGGTGGAGTCGGTGCTGCCCGTGGTCTTGGAATTCTGAATGGTGCCATTGCTCCTGGTTGTACAATTGCTAAAGGTGGTGCTGGTGGTGCTATCCCCGCTGGTGGCGTCACTACCCCTTGTGGTGCCTGCTGCCAGTGCTGTTGTTGATGCCATTGGTGCAGCTAATGCTAGTGGCATCATCTACAGGTGGCGCTATCCCGGATGGTAGAGCCATTCTAACTGGTGCAGCTGTCTTGGCCGGTGAGGCCGTCCCTACTGGCGCTCTTTCCCTTGGTGATGTAAGTGCCGTCATTTCCTGTAGAGAGGCGTCTCTTGATGCCATGGCACCCATGGTCAATGGCTTACGGGCCTTGGCTTTCACCCCCTTCCCCACGCCCTCATGCCCTTGAACCTTGCTCATGGGCACATCACCGGCATGTCGTTCAACTGTTGGTCCCCCTCTTTTTCTCTTATGCCCACATACACAACCTTTACGAGCACTACAATCCCACTCCTCCCCTCCATCTTGCCCACCCTTATGGTAGTGCTCTTGTGTTTCACCTCATCTACTCTCATGCCCCCTCCATTGTCATCTGCCAGCTCAAGCGTTTACACCTACCGATGTCCTCCCCTCTTGTGCTTCTGAGGCCTTGGTTGCCCTACTTGCCCTTTACTTATACATCTTGCTTCACTCTACAGCCTCCCTTCTCACTGATCTTTACGTCCTCCGTCATCACCTTGACATGTCCCTTGGTGCCCACTTAGGGCGCTGTGAGCTCCTTCAGAGCCAGCTCCTCATTGCCACCACTTCCTGAGTGATTAGGCATTTTTCACCTTTGCTGTCACTGGGCATAGACACAAAGTTTCCAGTGCTCTTGAATATTTTCCAATTTCCCTCACCCTTCAGGTTGCATACTAGACCCCTAGTGCCATTGAGCCTGCCCTTCTTGATGCTCTGTGCTCCATCCACATTGCATCCCATCCTGCTGAAGCTCTTAAGGAGCCTATTCTTCTTGATCATATGCCCGGCATCATCCCTCCCCCGGCGGCCCATGCCCTTGCAGTCCGTGACTTACCTCAAGGTGGCGGCCGTGATGGCGGTGGAGGTGCTCGCCTGCCCAACTGTTAGAAGTGTCAGGTTATGGGTCATTGTCATGACACATGCCTCCTTGCTCTAGTTCCAGATCTATGTGAGTGCATCGCTCGCCAGCATTCCGTTCTTCACGGCCATGCATACACCACCCATGCTTGCCCTGCTCCAACAGGGCTCCCTCGGATCCTTCTTGTGTGCGCCCTTGCCGGTCACACTGCCTCTTGCTTCGGCCTCTTCCTCCCTCGCGGACGATTTGATAATCTCCCTCATCCGTCCCGTTCTCACTAGGGGCATGCTTGGTGGCCCGCCTCTTGTCAGCCCTTGATCCCCTGCTGCTGGCCCCTCCTCCAGTGCTCTCCCTTGTCGCTCCGCTGACCACGAAGGGTGGTGCCCATAGACGGCCTTGCATTTCCTGATGTGTATCTCTAGCTGGGTGTTTCTGGATGGATGTTCTTGGAGAGGTGCTCATGTGATTCCACATGGACACTCTTGAAGGCATGTCTTGGCCCAATGCTTCTGGATGAGTGCAAAGAGCAGAGTGTCTTTGGCCGGGTGCTTCTGGAAGAGTGCTTCTAGACGTGTGCTCCTGCTAGGTACTTCTGGATGGGTGTGGAATTGCTCGATCCATGGCTGCTTGATACGTGTCGTTGGCGGCCCTGCTAGCAATCATGCTATCAATTCTGACAGCAGTCCTGCAGGTAGTCTTGGTGGATTTTTGGGCCTGTGGTGTGGTGTTGAAGCTTCTATTTGTGACACCCACCCTTTCTTGCACTGTGGTATCAATTAAGTCAACATTTTAATGACTTGTGTGTTAGCACAAATACATTAGTCCTAAGCTTTGCTGATGTTAACCTGGCCATGGGCCACACATGCTAGAAACAGGTCAACATAAGGCATGTGTGGACTTTGGATATGCTCCTGACTTGTGTGTGCATTTCCGTCCACAGCAGGTGCGCTTGGTGCAATGGAATCCTTGTTGTGTGAAAAATATTTCCTAACTGTCGGCTAGTGCCCCAACAAACTCCACATTCCAAAACAATAGCAAAACTGGGAGTGCCTGCTCTATCAAACATTTGGCTGTTCCTAAAGCAAACTTTTCAGTTTCCGTGTTGTTCTTGCAAATGACTGTTTTTTTGTAGTAGTAGCAATCACCATGTTGCATCACGTACGTTTGGCATTGGAATATGTTGTGCATCTTTGCATGAACGCCGGACTTTGTAGGGCTTGAAAGGAGGGGCTCGTTTGCTCCACTTCAATCTTTTAAAATTAGTCGTTTCAATCCAATCTCCACGTTCAGTCCCTTGCCTTGCTCCTCCCTCATAACTCTCAAGAGCCCCACCTCTCATAGCTCTAAAGAGCCTAATCCCCACCGCGACTAGGTGTCATGCTCCTTCCCCCTAAACCGAAGAACCCTTGCTCTGGGTTCTCTCTCTCTCTCTCTCTCTCTCTCTCTCTCTCCCTCTCCGTCCACCCTCTCTGCTTCTCCCACTTCCCTTGTCAGTGTGACCTATGTTAACAGTTTCCATGGAGTATTTCTCATTGATTCAAAATTTTCAAGAAGGATTGTGGAGCTTTCTTCATTGCGTTTTTTGCAGAAATGATTTGACATTCACTGTAATTGGTCATTGGCTAAGTGTATCCCATAGGTGACTGTGAGGGTAGCAGGTTCTGATGTACGTACGCATTGATCACGGCATGAAGTAGACATCACAATGTGTCATTGACATTCAAGAGAAATTATTGAAACAAGTACCTGCTCTTGTTGCAATGTTTTT
>SZWC01001924.1:205579-238023 GCA_023375785.1 Penium margaritaceum
CGACTTGTGTGTATATGTGAGTGATGGAGGAAATTTTAGGAATAGAGTGGCCATGGAGGTTGGAAGGAGGTTGGGTGAGGACAAACCTGAATTGATGCAGGAGGAGAGAAACATGAAGGGTGGATGGGAGGTGGAGATGGTGGTGAGGGAGGGAGGAAGGGAGATAGAGGGAAAAAAGAGAAGTGGGAGGAGAGGGACGGATGTGAAATTGGAAAAGAAAAAAATGGAAAGAATGATAGAGACAGTGGAGGAGGAGAGTGGTGAGGGAGTGGGGCAAGGAGTGAAGGCGGGTTGAGGAAGGATGACCTAAGGGGCAGAGGTTATGTAGGAGGGCGAATAAGGGGAGGAAGGTATAGGAAAAGGAAAAGGTCCAACTACAAGGAAGAGAATAAGAAGAGAGGTAGCAGGAGAGAAAACATTACAATGATGTGGAGGTGATGACAGATGAAGGATAACATCCCTCAACACGTACCTAGCTTGAAGCAATGTCAGAGGGCATAACAATGCACGAAACTTGTGTTAGAAACATTTGGTATTCCCAGAGATTTCATTTGCATAGAAACACACTCAGAACAGGATAAACCTGCACTGTGGAAATGATCCGACATCATCTTGTGACTAGATCTGCACTTTGAGCACTCACGCACACGTCACATACTTTCACTGACAACATCCTTTTTGTGCAAATGAAACTCGTACCGTTGGAAAGCTCAGTTCATGAGCTGTAACTTGGTTGTGTGTGTATGTAGTCGGTATTCACCAAGAGGCAAGAAGACATAACAGAGTTGCAGCTCATGACTTGAGATATCCAATGGTGTCAGCCTCATTAAAAATGATGGAGCACAGAAAATGCAATAAGCAAAGCAAATTACCTGCCTATTTGTACTAGGAATTTCGGAAGAACATCTAAGTCTTAAACTTCTGCTTCTTGGTTTGCCTTGAGATCTTTAGTCATGAGTGTCGCAGATTCCATTCAGTGTCTCTGGTCACTAAGCAGACCGAGGTTGGCGGATAACCAAAACTTTTGGTATGATCCACAGACAAGATTGTATTGATCTGCAACGGATCATTTGCTCCCATTTATCTCCTCATTTGTTGTCTCAAGAGGAGATCACACTCGCACTCTCAAACCCTCAATGGCTGTGAGCAGTCTGTTGTCCTAGTGATGATCTGTGACCATCGGATCCTTCTTTAGAAACTAGTGTCACCTTATGATCTCCCTCCAATGCCTTGTCGGGGTTCTGTCCGCTGTGCCTTATGTCCTGTCTGAGTTGCTCTGCTGCCTGCCACATCACCAGTAACGAGGTTGAGAGGAGCTTGGGTTCATACCCTCACTTGCCTTGCTCTCGCTCTCAGTCTCTGAAGACACCACCTCCCTCAAATTGTGCCAATCACGCAGCAATGTACCCACCCCATTCAAATTCATTTTTCATAACTTAGACAAAGGAGGTTGCAACGGGCATCATAGTATGGTCCGCCGGGGCATCATGCTGAGCATAACCAGCTGCCATTGGATGTGACAGATAGAGCAGATAGGTAGGAGGAGAGGGAGAGAGAGTGGTGAGCTCTCTCCCGCACCTCTTAGTTTTCTTTTGTGTCTGTAGACACAAAATAGCTCAAGTCTGAAAACTTCCAGTTTGAGCACAGAGTATGGCATACTGACATAAATCTGTGCCCAAACTAGGCCAGATTTCCAACAGTCTGGCAAGGCTAGAGACCTGGGCCTTGAACAAGGGGAGACAAGGAAGGAGAGTGCTAGGATATAGGAACACATAGGGAGGTCTCCTATGAGGTCACCCTTGTGGATGCCTTGTGGGGCCCACAAGGTCTTATGGGGCCCACGAGGCATCCACAGGTGAGGATTCAAAGGGAAAAGCTGCCAAGGATTGATGGGTAGAGCACAACAAAAGCAAAAGAGGGGAGAGGGTGGTGTAGGAAAGAAACGTGGTGGCAATTCCAACGTGTCTGGCTATCTGCTGTGGTTCATTTATTTCTTTTGGGTGCATTCTAGAGTGAGCATGAGCATTCTGGTCACCTCACACTTTGTGAGCAGGAATTTGGAAACCGACAGTTTTGTGAAGGGAAAAAAAGGCATTTCTGTTTTCTTAACATGGGCATGATGTAACAATTTACATGGCTAATCATAAGCTCTCCAATTCACCAGAACGTGTGTGATTTAGAAAAGTGTTGTTAAAGAGATGCTCCTCACCATGGCACAAGTGACTCCAAACAGAAACACCAAAAAGACAAGCCTTAGTGGCTTAGTGGTTAATGGAGTAAACCTCAACAGGCAGGGGCCCGGGTTCAAGTCCCACAAGATCAATTTCTGCCCTGCCCCAAGGGAGGTGGAAAACAGATGCTAGGAAGCTAGCTCAAACCCTAGAGTTCCTCTCTAAGTTTCTACAAGGCCACGTGACGCTTCAGGAAGGTGGCACACCTTCGAGAAGGGGTGACTTGTCCTGCAAGACATCTAGAGGTGTCTTTTTATTCTAGACACCTTCCCTCCTACTAGAAGCAAGTTGAGGAATCTAGGAAGGGGCAGAAGATTCTAGAGGATGGAAAAGATGCCCTCCTAGGTGGGAAAAAAGACATCATACCAATGGACACTCTAGAAGCCATAGAATCTTCTAAGAAGCTTCAGATATGGCATGCTTTGGTGTTATGGAAAGCTTGGATCAGTGGCTGTAGAATTCTACTGTTTTTGTGCCTTGATAAAGAGTTTATTCCCATTCAATTGAAGCCAAAACTATTTCCACACTCTCTGACTAGTTTGTTTGCCATCCTTGGAACCAGTTCCCTCTACGGTTTCAATCTCTCCAAAACCGTTGGTGGTGTGAACCAGGCATTGCTAAGTACCTTCTAGGGTGCACACTCACCCTCATACCAACAAAGGGTTATGGGTCCACACCTTTAAGAGGTCCCAAGCCAGCTTGTGTTCACGATTTCTATATCAAGACATGGCCGCTAGCGAGCAAGAGAGTAGCCGCATTGTTCTTAAGATTGATGGGACAGGTTTTTCATTGTGGAGGTAACAGTTTGACATCCTTGTCAATGACAAGGGACTAGCTGCGCTCATAAAGGGTGATGAGACTGCTTCACAGTAGACTGCAATGGCTTAGGTGAAGGAGGCATACAAGAAGCACAATAGAAAGGAGTTGGCGCTCCTTGTGTCTGCGTTATGCCCACCACAACTTGGGTACATCCAACGATGCACCCTGGCCGTACACGCATGGTCAAAACTCTCCTCCATCTACCAGTCAAGCAAAATCGCCAATCAGCTCTTAATCTTCAAACAACTCGTTACCCTCTCAGCCAACGAAGGTGACAATATCATGGAGATCACACAGCAGATTGAGGTGCTCGCAACGGAGTGTGTGGCCACTGGTTGGGAGGTTGACTCTCAATTGCAAGCTCTGATCCTCCTTCTAGCCTTGCCGGACAGTTCGAGTCCCACGATCATAGTCCTTGGTGGCTAGCCTTCTAACAAGCTGATGTGCTCTAAGGTTGCTCAGTATGTGCACAATGAGTGTATGTGACATGGTGGTTGAAAGAGTATAACTGCATCAAGTTCTACGTACACTGTTCATCCTCATAGTGGAGGCGGAGGCGACAAGTGGAAGGGTGCCAAAAAAGGCACCAAGAAGGGTGACAGGAAGGTAGATGGCCACTATGCGGGCAACTGCCTCAAGAAGAAGCCAAACCGGTTGTAGCAAGGCGGGAAGAAAGAGGAGTAGGGCCTCATGGCGTACAACTCCACCAACTTGAAGGATCCGGGAGTTTCCATCATTGACTCTGGATAAGGCTGCCACATGCAATGCAACAGGGCGGCATTTGTCACCTGTCGCGCCTCGCAAAGACGCATGACGGTGGCAAGTCGCAGAACACAGGTTGTCGCTAGTGAGGGTAATGTCCGCATTGAGTCAATTGTTGATGGAAAAACTGTCACAAGCACAATCCATGACTGGATCCACATGCCCAACTTTAGGGCAAAAATGCTCGCCGTCAGCCGCCTTACCGACAAGGGACTTGAGGTGATTTTCACAAAGAAGGAGGCGGTTACCGCAAGGAGAGCAAAGGCTAGGTGATTGCGCATGCCAAGAGAGAGGATTACTTGTACATGTTATGCTCAAAGATCCTTAGCAACAGGGCGGGGTCCAACGCTGCCCATCTTGCAACAAAGGATGAAAGAGAACTTGACCTGTGGCACCGTTGACTTTGCCATGCGTCTGCATCGATGGTGAAGGAGATGGCAAAGAGAGAGGTGGTGCAGGGTCTCAAAATCGGTGGCCTTGATGGAACCAAGGAGACCGTGTGTGAGCCATGCGTCATTGGCAAATCAAAGCGGTAGCCAATTGTGGCAGGGGGTACGCGTGCATCAATAAAATTGACAGTGGTACACACCAGAAGTTTTATGTAGCTGCCTCAGTACATGTTGCTTTCACTCGACACTCAACCCATTGTCCACATGACTCATCCAATATACATGAGATTGGCTCTCGACCCTGTACCCTCCACTGCACGTTAGGCTGTTGATGTGTACATACCTCATTTCCCTTTGTTGCCTTTGCAACATGCACGACGAACCCCCTTGCACTTGTGCATGAAAACCCATCCTCACTTGCGTTGCCTTTGCAACATGCACGACAAACCCCCTTGCACTCGTGTGTGAGAGCCCATGCTCACCTGCTTTGATTGCTGGTGGACAAAGAGGAGAGGCTTTCCAATGTGTGCTTTCATCGCACCCCCCCTTTCGAGCATCGTAGGTGTGCATCGCAATGAAACCATTCCGCCGTGGTGGTCCATGCCCTATCCGCTCCGCACGCTTGCCAGCTGCTACATATCAAGTGAGCCGCACCGACTCTTGCGCGAAATGAATCCTCACCTACTTCAATCGCTCGCCTTCCCTCTACACAAGACTCAATGGATTTCCTTGCGTGACCTCCCCCCTCCCTGTTCCACAAAGCCTTTGCGTGCCTGCTTCCACAGTAGCCGGCAGCTGATTATGCTAATGTTGCTTCACCTCTTGACAGTGTTGTCGTCAAGTGTTATATTTACTAACACACCTGGATGTGCGGATCTCACCCATTTGTGAGGTTTTTGCTTCAATGCATAGCTCTTGCATGTTGAGCACAACAAACTCTCTCAACTCCACATTGGCAACAAAACGAGTCATTGGAAGATGAATAGCTCCCCCAACGAAGGCGACACGTAACATTGTCTTACAAAGGGGAAACGTTTTCTGTGGAAGCACTTGCCATCAAACATGGGTCCGGGGTGCCGCCCGTGGGACTAAGTCCCACATCACCCATGAAAAAGGGTCTCTAGGTACCAATGCTGGTGTGGTCAACTACATGAGACACAATCAATGGCTCTGCTCAAATCTCATTTAGCAAAGAGTTACTGATGAAGCCTACAAAGGTGCAATAGGCGTTCACTCACCTTGAAGGTTTTCTAAGCGGCGACACATGAACAAAACCAACAAACAAAAGAACAACTTTGGGTGAGTAAAGAACTCACAATGTATTTAAAGATGTCATGAGAGCAACCAGCTCTCATGCCCTTTGCACTTACAGCCTCACAATCAAGTTTGCACGCGGAGAGATCACAACAATGATGATTGCAAATAAATAATCCAGGATAGGACTTCTGCATTGATAAATCTGACTGGCACTGGTCAATGGATTCAGTAATTCATACACAATGAATTTGGCAGATGGGGAAGTCAATCACTCCACAATGTGTACAAACAAAAAAACATGTTTGAACCATCTGGCTTTGACAGTCTGGTTGTGTCCTCCAAAGCCCGTAATGTGGACGTTGTGAGCACCGAATCTCTAAATGAATGTAGACATTTTCATCATTTTGGGTGATTGCCTCTGCTCTTGGAGGGATTGACCTCCCAGAAGTTCAACGGTTTGGCTTGCTAGGAAAGAAACAGCCACTGCAAAAGTCATTCAATTAGTATTGAATTTGAACTAAATTAGGGCATGCAGGCCCATGCAAAAAACGAACATGAGCTCTGTGTGTGAGTGTGATGCAATACGGCAAGAATTTGGCTAGGTCTCAAACGCCGACTATAAACGAACAAGGAGGAAGTACAAATGAGCCCCTAGCGGGCTAAAGTAGGGGCGCCAACAGCAAGCCACATCGGGCCCCGTCACCCCTGCTGAACCCAAACAAGTCAACGGGGAGAAAACACTGCATACACCACTATAACAATAAAGGTGGTCTCCTTGAGGCACTGGAACAGCTCTCCGAGTGCCTGGGTCTCGACCGCCAAGAAAGTACAAGCACTGCTAAAGAATCTTGAAATCAGTGTCTAGACATCCAAAAAAGCTTTCCAAACATTGGAAGCGCTTGTACAGCCAACGGGTCTCCTCGTCGCACCCGTACAGTCCACCGGGAGCGCGGGTCTCAACCCACCAAGAAAACTCTCCGAACTCCGGAGAAGCCAACAGGGCTATGGGAATGCATCGACCGCATCTCGCCGGCACTATAGTAGGTGCTGGAGAAGTCTCGGGACACTCCGCAGGCTCGTCGTGCCGTCACGCCCTCCTTTATCATATAGCGCCAATGTGGGCATATGGATAATGCATCGGCATCAGTCGTGACGGGTCGAAGCCACACAAACCAACACTCCCCCTGGCTGACCTAGCCATCCACGCCAGAATATATGAATGAAAGCACGGAACAACAACGTATGCCAAGCCATAATGTGCACGCGTAAACCACACACACACTCATCTGCTACCCATGGAAGGTCTCCCTCGACACTGGCACATCTCACCAAGTGTCTGGGTCTCGACCATGAGAGGACTGATGCACACGCACACAAACAAGTGTAATGCACATCATACACATATCAGACAACAAGATGGTCTCCTCGTGACACTGGCGGTACCAGTGCCCAGGTCTTGACCGCTACGAGCAATCCAACACAATAGCATCATCATCCAAACACAGGATTATGGGAGGATCTCCTCGTAACACGGGTGCAACTCACCACGTTTCCGGGTCTCGACCACTACGAGTGACCCAGCTCGCATGCATATGCCACACGCAGACAGTAAGACACAAGATCACATGGTCTCCTTGTGACACAGGCACAACCCACCAAGTGTCCGGGTCTCGACCGATAGTGTGCTACCATCCACATGCAAATGTACAGGCACGTCACATGAGCCACAAGCGTGATGCTATAGATGATCATAGCAGCGCATGGACCTTGCCATGCATCTCCCTTGATGTCGCGTCAGGTCGAGGCCCACACAACACTCCCTCTGGGCAGATAAACCTGGCAGCAATGTCCTCGATGGAGATGCTGATGTCATAACTCAACAGATCCTGGGCAATGTGTCATGTGGTGTATCCATCATGTAGAGATAGCTCCCTTGTCACATGCGAGTTGGCTCCCATACTGAAAGACAAAGTGGTGTCTCCGGCTATGACTCCTCACGTAAATCCACATCAACTGTAGCATGCCAGCCCTTGTGACTGCCAAGGGTCCCAACTCACAGTCTCTCCTCTCTTTGCTCTACCGTGATGCATCTGTGTACGCCAGAGGAAACATAATGGACGAGCAGTACGCAAGCGTGGATGAGGTGGCGGAGCTGGCCTCCGAGGCAAGATAGAGCACCCTGAGGCACAGGTGTGTACGTAGTGTGTAGAAGAAGAGGGCTGGAGCGACAAACCAGATCACCACTCATGGACAAAGGTGATGATGGAGCAGCTGAGTCGGGTGGACAAAGGTGCGTGATGGCAGCCGCACAAGGAGGAACAATGACGGAGTCGACAGGAGCGATGATGGAGGAAACTGAAGATACGCTCAGCTCTCCTATGGTAGTGTATCCGTCAAATGCCATACTCATAACTGCTACAGGATCCACCTTGAGTATGGGTGTGCCAGATGCTGGTGGCGGAAGGCTCGTGCCGATAGTAGTGATGCTCCTCTCCTCTAAAAACCACTCATGTGCTGCCAATATCTCCCGCTACAGCATCTGTACACGCTCCTCCAGGTCGGCGTAATCTGCCTCAGACATGTGGAGGTGGCCCACGTCTACCTCGCGTAGCATAAACTCTGCATCACTAGATGCTAAAAACGTAGTTTTCAGAACTCATGAATAGAGCTCTATTTGCATCTATGCTGCTGAAGACGATGGAGCCCATGTTGCTGCATCCTCCTAGGGGTCAACCAAACTCGCCATGTGTTGAGACACTGGAATATCAAATGCAGTTGTGGTTATCGCATCCACACCATAGCTTGTGCCTGTCACACAAGGAGTGAGCGTTTGCATGATGAGAGAGAAGGAGAAGGAGGAGTCGTCAGAGTCCATGGAGCATGTGGAAATGTTGTATGTGCAGATACTGCCACTCTTAGCATTCATGTGATCAGCTGTCAACAGCGGGTGAACATGAAGGGGTAGAACTCAACTTGTGCTGATGAGGTGATTCCATCTGCGTGTAGGGATCTACTCCGCTGTCCTCAACTGCCGTCGTACTGGACACATATTTGGGGGACTCCGGCTCAACAATGACCGTCGAGGCAACGAGAAAACACAACTGACACTCACGCACTGCCTTGCTCAAAAGGCTGGTCGCTGCCACCTACTCAATGATGGAGTGAAAAACACCATGTGACTTTGTCATGTGTGTCATTGCTCCATCTTGTGTAGAGGACGTAGATTCAGGGAACATGGGTGACTCCTCACGCTAAAGCTGGTCCTCACATAGCGCAGATGACACGGTGAAGCCTGTTGTGTCTGCTGTAGCATATGTCCCAGGGACATCTCTCAAAACGGATACTTTAAGAACGCCTCAACCTCTAAAAGACAGGCCAGTTGACTCTGCTCAAGCACTATGACCACTGTCAGGCTGGAGTGAGTCGCGTGTACCAACGCTTGGCCGCTATCCGTACGGGGCATCCTGATCCGCACGGGACTCTTGTGCCACCGCTTGGCCGCTATCGGTCAGAGTCGGGAGTGCCACCGCCAAGGCACGCAGGACCTGCATTCCTCCAGATGCAACTTGGTGCTACAGAATGTCTGGCTCCTACCCCAGCTTAGATGTCGACCTCAAAGACATGCACATCCCTAGTACCCCAACATCCGCTCGACTGGTGTGAGTCTACTGTACACTCTCCCCCAAAAGTCTGGTAGATGCATCTTGATCCGTACTGGACTCGCGTGCCACCCCTGGCCTCCACCGGTCGGAGCCGCGAGTGGCACCGTCTAGGGATGTCGTGCTTGCGCTCCTCCTGATGTCACCTGCTACTGCGGAAGATCTGGACCAGGCCCGGACAATGATAGGCAAGTCTGCACCATGAACGCCATTTGCTGTCACCGTATCGTCTAAGTCTGCCCAAGCGGATGCTGCCGCACCATGGCCTTGCGCGAGTGCGGATCCTATCACTACGGTCACAACAAGCAATACACGGTGAACGCTCTCCCCCTTGACAGGTACAATAATGAGAGCCGAGGAGGTGGAGGATGTATCAAAACAGGCACGGGCACGGTGTGCAAGGCATTGACGCCAACGTCGCTGGATGACTCGACTCGAAGAATTGCACGAGGACATGTCATTGCAAGGTGGCGTTGTGGTCGTAGGAGAGTAGAGGATCAAAAGGATGATGGCAGTTGGGGACTGGGCAACAAGTGGAGCTACAGGGATACCATCGGATGAGGAAGGAAGAGAAGATCAAGGAGATGAGGTAAAGGAGGCCGTAGACAAACAAAGAGCAGCAGCATGCTGGGTGACAACGAGGTCACAAAGCCGATACACCATCTGCCTTGGGCCATGAATCTTTGCAAATATGCTAGCCAGAAGTCCAGCTAGGGCATCTACCAACGCCCGCAGATCCATATGTTGTGGAGGACGCATGCTTGGATGAGGCTGTAGCCAAGGTGGATGCCAGCCGGGAGGGCGCGTCTAACAGCGACACCAACCATGACGTCCATCACCACACTAGTCACGGACGAACGCGCTGGACGCCTGCCCAGATGTTCGCGCACTCATCTTGTGCACTGGACGATAGATAGGTACCGAGGGTACATACTCTCAGTGGTAAACACCAAGGCACAAGAGAGAATAAGGCCAGTACGTACTGTCACTCCTAGAGGTCACGATGTCCGGGTGAGCAAACGTGACTAGGCGCGACAACCTGTACTACCATAGCACGCCCGGAGACTAGAGTCTGACTAACTGCGGCCAGTAATGCTAATGCCACTAATAGAGCAAAGACTGCTGCAAGACAAGAAGGGGTGGCGGCTACAGGTGTGTATCTGCTTTAAGCGGTAGACGACCCAGCCCTCGGAGATGGGAAGACTCATATCCACTGTCAATCCGACGGATTGAAGTGCGTGCACCAATCCACGGGCCCCAGGGAGATGTTGGTCCAGGACATGTCTCAAAGTGGAGATCGCCGGTGACACCAGAATCTGCTTTCAGTTGGGAAGGCAAGACTACAAGTGTTGTTGCAACCGGCGCTGCTGCTGCTACGCAAATAACTCTTGCTATAGTGGATCCCGCTATTGTAGGTGTCGGTGTTATGCTAGGATGTTCTATGGCCCTGCACAATATGTCTCCTTGCCCTCAGCCCCCCATTTTTTTTGTTTGCCTTCACTTGCCACTTGTTCTTCTATTGCTCTATCTTCTTCTCTCTCCCAATCCCAACCCCATTTTTTTTCAACTCCTTGTTGCTTTTTTCTTGTTACTCTGCTTACCGCGGGTTTCTTTGTCAACCAGTTCTGGATTGCGCCATAGAATGGGGGCAGGTCAGGATGGAGGGGGGGGATTAAAGAAAAGTAGGGGGTGATTTCAGGTCGCCCCCCCCCCTCCCTTTGTCCTTGCTTGCTTGCTAAAAAAAGTGAGCAAGTGAGCGAGTGAGTGAGTGAGTGGGCAGAGGGGCTGGGGGTCCACCCCTCCATCTGTCCGTCAATGGACGGGGTTGACGGAGCCGATGGGCCCCTTCGAGGGGCCCATCGTAGGGGCTTGACGGGGCCCTCCAAGGGCCCCCTCAAGGAGGGAGGGAGGGGGAGAACAAGGTCAACGGGCCCCCTCAGAGGGCCCCCTTTGATGGTTTGAGGGGGCCCCTCCGCGGGGGTGAGGACCCTCAGAGCAGGGCTGCGAGGCTCTCCTCGCTTCGGTAGCAGCAGGTGCAGCAGCAGGTATAATCGTTGCGGTTGCTGCTGTTGCTGCTGCTTCTACTGCTACTGTAGCTTTTGCTGGTACTATTACTGTTGCTTCTGCTGCTGCTGTTGCTGCTACTACTCTGCTACTACTGTTGCTGCTGTTACTCTACGTTGTAGCTACTACTACTCCTTGCTGTTGCTGCTGTTGCTACTCCCGCCGTTGCCTTTACTGCAACTGTCGCTACTGCTTGCTACTGTCGCCGCTACTATTTCTACTGTACGCTGCTATGACTACCATCGCTGGTGCATGCTAGTGCTGCTACCGCCGCTACTGCAGTGGCTGCTACTGCTGCCATATGCTGCTACTACTAACGCCGCTGCTGTAGTGCCTGATGCACTACTACAACTGTTGTTGTTGCTGTTGCTACGCAGCACAGCGGCTGTTGCTACTGCTGCTGTTGTTGCCCATGCAGCTGCTGCTAGCGCTCGCTACTGCTAGCGCTCGCTGCTGCTATTGCGGCTCATCACCCTTGTGGCGTTTACATACAGTTGTGTCGCTTTCCCTCATGCTACTGCCAGCGTGGGGCCATGTGGCACGTTCTCTTTGCGTTCCGCCCACCATTACCGCTTCTGCTGCTCACACGCGCCCGTGTGCTCCGATACCAAATTGGAAATAAACTAGGGCATGCAGGTCGATGTAGAAATGATTTCTTTGTGTGAGTGCGATGCAAGACAGCAAGAATTTGGCTAAGTATGAAATGCTGAATATAGAAGAACAAGAAGGACATACAAATGATCCCGTAGTGGGCTTAAGTAGGGGCACCGGCAGCAAGCCGCATCGGGCCCTGTCATTCCTGCTGAACTCAAATGACTTAGCGGAGAGAACACACTTCATACACCACCATAACAATAAAGGTGGTCTCCTCAAGGCATAAGAATAGCTCTGCGAGTGCCCGGGTCTCGACCGCCGAGAAAATACAAGCAATGCTAGAAAACCTCAAAATCAGCGTCCAGACATCCAAAACAGCTATCCAAACATCAGAAGCACTAGTACAGCCAACGGGTCTCCTTGTTGCACCGGTCCAGTCCACCTGGTGCACGGGTGTCAAACCATCAAGAAAACTCTCCTTATCCCGGAGAAGCAAACAGGGCTATCAAAACGCATCGACCGCGTGTTGTCGACGCTATAATAGATGTTGGAGAAGCCTTGGGACACTTCAGTTTTGCGGCTTCTCTACCAAAGGTGGTTAATTCACTACCTAATAAATGGTTTTGGGTCCACGCCTTTGGTTACAGAAGTTCCATGCATGCAACTGCTATGTTACAAAGAGTGAGAGCGCCTTTGCTCTGACCTAACTTCTCTGTTTGCAGGTCAACATCAGTAAGAGGGGAATGCAACACATATTTCCCTTTTCACCTTAGGAACTGACATCCGCCTACATCATCCTATATCAACCTACATTAGCTTGCAACGGCCAACGTGAACAAGGGAAGTAGTTGTCTCTTCTCACAAACAGCCTACAACGGCCTCAAACACAGGTAAATCGGCATCAACAACAGGTGCAACAGCTATAGCACTTGTAAATATAGGGATGGGAGGGTCAGGGGAACTAGGGTATCATTTGCCCATCCTCAAGTTTGATGGAAAGGGATTTGCACTCTATAAGTGCACATCTCTTTCATCAAGGATGAAAGAGATGTGCAAGGATACTTTGAACAAACTATCCCAATACCAAAAGAAGAGGGTGCTGACCTTCTGGCATGTGCCAAGCTTCACAAGAAGGCTCTTGCCATTCTTGTGTCCTCCACACAACTCTCAGTCCTTTCGCACATCAACATTAAAACACTGGCAGCTAGGGCATACTCCAAAATCGGAAAGGTATTTCTTTCATCCTCACTTGCCAGCCATCTCTTCATTCTACAAAACCTCATGAGAGTAATGCTTGGTGAAGGGGAGGATGTGTACGCCTTTATGCAAAAGTTTGAGACGCTCTTGCAACAAGCCACCGACATGGGGAAGGACCTGAGATCCGATATGCATCCAATGATTTTTTTTGATGACGCTGGCGGAAAGCTGAGGTCCCATTATAAGAGAGATTGGAGGGTGGTCTGAAGATCAAGTTTCCTACGCCACTGTCTCCAAGTATGTGCGGAATGAAGCCATGCGTTGTAGCAAAAGGCTGCATGCTCTTTAATACCAAGCTGCCTCCTAGGTTCTGGGCTAAAGCATCACGTAAGCCTTCCTACCTTGTGAATCTCACACCTACAACAGCTCTACAGAAGAGAGGCAAGAAAAAGCAGACATAGCAGCTGAAGACACCTCAAAAAGCATGGTCAGGCAAGAAGCCAGATGCGTTACATCTAATGGTGTTCAATTGCACCACCTTCGCCAAGGTCCAGGCCGGTGAGGGCCCTAGAAAGCTCAATGCAAGAGCACCAAAGTGCATTTTCATCAGCTATGACACCGCTCACAAAGCTTACACACTGTGACCAAGGAGCCAAGAATGTCATCCGTAGCAAAGACGTGGATTTCCACAAAGGTATTTGAGTAAGTGAGAACTTCTCAAACTCGAGATCACTCCAAAATAGGGAGAGTGGCTCACTCTCCTTGAGGAGGGAGACAAAGCACAAGCACAATGGCATGAACTATATACTACTATAGGGAGAGGAGCTGATGAAGATGACTCGGAGGAATCAGACTGTGATTGCGACGTATCTGATCCTCCTCACCATGAGGATGATTCCTCTCCCATCATCAACGATGAAGTAGACCTCAAGCTTCCACATGCACAGCAACAACCAGTAGGTCCAAGGAGTAATTCACGCCTCAAAGTACCTTTGCAGCATTACGACACACATACAGGTCAATGGACAAGCTTGAACTATTCGTACATATTCAAGAGGAGCCAACGTCTGTCTCAGAGGCACTCATGGGGTCTGACAAATTGGATGAAGCAATTCGTAGTGAACTAAGCTCCATCGAGGAGAATGGGATATGGGTGCTGGTACTCAGACTTGCCGGAGCTCGCGTTGTGGGGTCCAAGTGGTTGTTGAAAGTAAAAAGGAAACAGGACGGCACGATAGACAAGTACAAGGCACGAGTGGTAGGAAAGGGGTTCTCTCAACGGCGTCGCGCAGGTACGATGAGACCTTTGCTCCATTTGTGACATTCGCCTCCATCCAATCAATGCTTGCCACTGAAGCTGCCGAGAACATGGAGGTCTGCCAGATGGATGTTAAGATAGCATCTCTTTATGGAAAACTTGGCAAGGAGGTGTTGATGGAGGTTTTAGAGGAAGTTCATGCTCTAGAGGGCAAGGTGTGTAGATTGGTGAAGGCACTATATGGGTTAAAACAAGCGCCAAGACTTTGGTAACAGGCAATGAATACATTCATGGCTGAGGAATCCTTCATACACTGCAGCAACGACCTTAGCATGTATGTGCATGAGAGCAACAAAGGGACCATGTTGGTTGCCTTGTATGTTGATCACCTCATTCTATGCTCTTCTTCAGCACAGCTGCTACATGATCTCAATGGGCAGCCTAGTAGCATGTTTGAGATGAAGGACATGGGTCCTCTTGACTTCTACTTTGGAATTGCTATCAAGGATGACAGAGTAGCAGGTACCATTAGCCTGAACCAAACAGAATACATTGACTCCAGCCTCGAACAATATGACATCGCTGTTTGCAAGCCTTCCAGCACACCCATGAGCTCAGAGTGCAAGCTCTCTTCCTCCATGTCCCCATCCAACCAACTTGAAAAGGTTAACATGCTGGACACCCCATATCACTCTACAGTGGGTAGTCTGATGTATGCCATGGTCGCCAACCGACCAGATATAGTCCATGCTACTGGGAAAGGTGAGCCAGTTTGTGGCCAATCTTGATCAAATTCATTGGCAGGCTGTGACGCACATCATGTGCTACCTTAAGGGGACGTGGTACATGGGGCTACGGTTTGGAGGCATCGGTGGATCCACGTCACTTTGTCTCATGTGCTACACCAATGCTGATTGGGGAGGGAACATTGACGACAAAAAAATTGCCTTTGCCGTTGTGTGTATGCTGAATAGAGGTACAGTCAGTTGGGCATGTCGCAAGCAGGAATGTGTCTTTCTCGCAACAAATCAAGCTGCGTACATTGCCGTCGCTGAGGTGTGTAATGAGAGGTAGTGGCTACAAGGTAGTTGCTTTCCAAGATGAAGGCACCACACGCAACGACGACGGTCATCAAGATTGACAACATGAGCATGATTGACATTTCTGAGAGCTCCATCCTGTGTACGCGTACAAAGCACATCAAACTCCGCTACCACTTTGCTCGGGACTTGGTCTACAAGTAGGTAGTGGAACTCTAGTACGTCAGTACCAAGCTGGACTGGGCTGACATGCTTACACAGCCACTGGACAAGGATATCCACCAAGCAGGCAGGCAAGGTACTGGCATGGTAAATGCTAGTGATGACAAATGATGATGGTCACTGACGGAAGGTACAACGGAGATATTTGTTGGCTGTTTTTGCCCCTTGTTAAGTGTTGTAGGCCGCATCAAGAATGCGCTGCCCCTTGTGGAGGTATGACCCATGTATCCGCTGTAGTGTGAGTCAACTATGCTGTGTGTCATGTGAGAAATGACTTGGGAGTACATGATGTGGTTGAGTGGTTACCTTGGCCATTTTGTTGACTTGGCCAAGTGAGAGGTCATGAGTTCGATTGTGGCCCCATGCACATATTATTTGCTACGGAAGCTTCCAATAAACAAAATCTATACCCTCTTGAACGCTACATGGTTGGTCTATCACCTTGAAACTAGGATGCTTATGTGTCAAGCCGATAGTGCAAGTCTATTGGTTATGTAGCTGGTTCATGCCACTTTCCAGCAATGTGCTTTTGAGTTCTTAGACTAGACAGACAGCTATAACAGGACCTATCTTGCATGCTAATTAGTTAACCCTTGCTTGATTCTCTCTTGCATATTGACGGCTTGAGCTCTTCTTGACATGTATTGCTAAGGCATTAGCACTCTTGAAAGTGAACTGTATGCCTGATTAAATGTTGGGTGCATGACATATGTCAAGGAAAGAAGAAAGTGTAAAAACCTCTTTGAGGTTTTTAATGTTGCCAACTCTCTGCCAGAGGTGGTGACGTCAGTAGCTAACAAGCCACATGTTCGTCCAATGGTATTGACCATGCTTGAAGATGCTGCATTGCCGCGAAGGTTATGGACGGAGGTTGTGCGTACAACAAGCTACATCATCAACCTCACCCCAACAACAGTGCTAAAGGGTAAGGGCGGCTGGAAGATGCCACGGGAGGTTTGGAGTAGACGCAAGACAAACGTGGCACACCACAAAGGTGTTTAGGTGCAATGCACACATGATGGTTCAAGCGGTATAGCAATGCGACAACAAGCTAGAATTGCGAGTGAAGTCGTGCTTGTTCCTCGGCTACGAGAGCGCACAAAAGGCATACCGGCTCTAGGACCCGCATACGCCAAAGATCATCCGCACTCGTCACGTCTATTTTGACGAGTAGAAGAGCTTTAGCGGTAGCAGAAATGACACGAGGGTCAAGAACATTACAAAACAGGGGGAGTAGTTCCACCTCCTTCACTACGTGAAGAAGCTTGTGGACTCAGAGGTCAAGGATGTGGTGTCGGAGCACGGAGGTGCTGCAGGTGCAACACAAGACGTGAAGGACTTTGAGGATGGTGCAATTAAGCTAGAGATTTGGCACAAAGATACGTTGAAGGAGGCATTGCGGTTGAGAAAGTGTGCTCTCCCGGCGGAGTTTTCGTCAGGCGTCGTAGAAAAATCCTTTGGACGTGCCGCCCGTAGAGTCGATGTTTCGCCGGAGTAGGAGAGACCTTCAGGGAGCAGTTTGATCAATGTTTCAGTGGAGCGAGCAGAGTCAGAAGGCTCAAAGTAGAGCGACAAGGTACCACCAAAACTACCACAGCACAGCGGGAGGCAATGGAGAACCAGGAAGTGTTTTGATGCAAGCACAAGTCGATGGATTGGCATGACGCCGTGCATGCTTGTTGCATGAACAGATCCGACGACCAACAAGAGGACACTACGTCATCCGAGGGGAAAAATGGAAAGCCACCATCAAGTCAGAGTTGGCGTCTATTGCTGAAAACGACACGTGGGAGCTAGTTGATAGGGAAAAAAACGCCAAGACCATTAGCTCCAAATGGTTCTTCAAGACCAAGTTCACAAAAGAGGGTACAGTGGAAAAGTACAAGGAGCACCGTATGCCAAATGGATACGCATAACCCAAGGGAAAGCACTTTGCTGAGACGTTTGCCCCTGTCGCCAAGTCCTTAAGCATCCGTGTGATCCTTTTGGTGGCAGCCGCAACGGATATAGAGCTCCACCAGATGACGTGAACACGGCCTTCCTCGATGGCATCATCGATAAAGAAATGTACATGGAGGTGTAGGAGGGGGTGGAGGTGAAAGTGTGCAAGCTACGGAAGCCCTTACATGGGCAAAAACTATCGTCGTGATGCTGGTACTAACACATGGATAGCTTCACTGTAAAACTTGGCTTCAAGCGGTGTGAAGCAGATCACAACGTGTACGTGCTGCGGAGTGGGAAGCCCCATCAGATCATTACACTCTACGTAGAGGATCTGATATTGTCTTTCTCAAAGGTGCCGAGCCTACAGCACATAAAAGAGGAGCTGAGTAGCACGTTCCAGATGTTGGACATGGGGGAGCGGAAGTTCTACTTTGGGATAAGCACCACGCGGAATCGGAGGGCACACATGCTTGAGCTAGGGCAGGCCAAATACGTGGCCAAGGTGCTAAAGCGGTACGGCATGGAGGACTGCAAACCCGTCTGTAGTCCTGTTCCCATGACATGTGAATGTGCGGCAATGGTGCTGCAAACAAAAGAGGAGTGGGAGGATATGGCAGGGGTGCCCTACCAATCAGCGGTGGGCCGCTTCATGTATGCCGTGGTGGCAACTCAACTATACCAGGCCTACGCAATGGGCCAACTAAGCATGTACGTGGCCGATCCAGGGCCACTACACCGGCACGCGGTTAAGTGCATCCTCTCCTTCCTCTCGGCAATGCGCCACGGACGCCTATGGTTTGAGGGCAAGGGACGGGAGGACCCCTTGCTTCTGGTCTGGAACACGGATGCAGAGAACGCTGGCGATGTGGACAAGCAGAAGTCCATATCTGGCTACGTGTTCTTCCTTATTGGTGTAGCGGTCTCATGGTGCAACAAGAAGGAGGACAACATCACCACCTCCACAGTGACAACAGAGTTCATCACGCTGGTCGAGGCAGTCAAGGAGGCAGTGTGGCTCCGCATGTTACTAAGGAGCCGGGCGTGCAATAGCAGGAGCCTACAATGGTGCAAGAGGAAAACACCTGCTCTATCTTGCTCACCAACAACGCAATACTGCACAGGAGGATGAAACACATTAAGGTGCATTATCACAGTGGACATGGTCAAGAAGGGGCAGGTGGTGCTACAGCACTGCAATACGCACAACATGCTTGCACATCGCTTGACCAAAGCGCAACCCATGGACCAGTACGCGATGAGCGTGTCCGGGCTTGGGATGACCAGCTTTGAACAGCTGGAAGGCGTAGTGGAAGATGAATGAGAGCAAGCAGGAGCAGCGGGTGTAATAGGTGTAAGGGGAAGAATGTGAAAAAGTTTCCCCTTTGCATGCCCTAGTGCAATGCCGCGAGGCAGCGACAAGCCGCAAGAGATAAAATCTTTGCAGTTTGATCTAGCGGCTTGAGGAATGCTCAGATCCTAGAATGTATGATCCCCCTTACAAGTTGACAAGTCGTTGAATATGGTGGAAGTCGTCTCACTGGAATCAGAGAAGTATCAAGGGAGATATGAGCTTCCAATGTTAGGGGTGTGCGCGGCGGCTTTTGGAGCCGGGCGCGACTCGACTTCCAATGAAAAATCGACCACACCGAATAACAAATTTCTATCTACAGATTTTGCTCCGGAAGGTCTGCCGAAGCGTCCAGTGGATAATCCATTAAATCTTGTATTGGAGTTTGTTACTGAGGGAGAGCCAAAATCCTGGCTCGGCATCTGAAACTTAGTCGAACGCTTTGTTAATCGGGGACTATGTCGAAATTCTGACTGCAGGTCTGCAGTCAGAATTTCAAACCATGTCATACCCAATCACCAAACTGGACCCAAGATTAGGGGAGGTGCGTCAAAACAGTGCAGGGGACCCCTACACCGTGTGCATTGGGATCTGCCCTTTGGGAAAGGCGCTTCTCACGTGAAGAAGGCGCCATGGAGTGTGCGCACCATGGGGGCATTAGGCGTTTTTGTTGTGGTCGAGACCTATGCTTCAGCAAGCATAACTTGGGTTACGCTTGGCTGAATTGTGCACAGTTTTGTGAGTTGGAGAGCTCATGACTAGCCCTATTGATGGAATGATCATAACCACGTTCAAATACTTTAAAAAATGCCGTTATTCTCTTCACAGACGGATTGTCTCCAAATTCCTGCTCACATTGCGTGAGACGACCAGAAAGCTCATGCTCAATCTCTGGTTTGCTAAAAAATGAAAGACATGAACCACTAGAGAAGATCACATCAACGTTATGACCACACGACGTGATTTCCTGAGAAAAGTATGTTTGTCAATGTGGTCTATTCTTCACCTAGTAGCTCCAAACCTTCGTATCTTGAAATGTATTTGAGAAGTGTCATTTTTCTAAAGAAGCTAAAGCTGGTTTCTCCTGCAGTTGTTCGAACACTGCTCTTTGCCTGGTTTAGCTTGAACTAGAGATAGGGCAGTAAGCAGTCACAAATAAGGTAATTGTTACTCCACCCATAAAAGTGTAACATTACCTCAGGCCCTTATCCAACCTCTTTGCCATTGATTTTGATTATTATTGCGGCATGCTTGTAAGGGTGGTAAGCAAAGAAGTTCAAAAGGATGTATGCAATATGTTGTGAAGATGCAACCCACACAATTTCTCCACCCTTTGACTTTGAAGGAATGAAAGCATCAAGATGTTGGTTTGTGTGGCTTGCACCCGTCACGACTGATGCCGATGCATCATCCATATACCCACGTTGGCGGTATATGATAGAGGAGGGCGTGACGGTACAACGAGCATTTGAAGTATCCTAAGACTTCTCCAGCACCTACTACAACACCGGCGAGATGCAGTCGATGCGTTCCCGTAGCCTGGTTTTCTTGTCTGGAGTAAGAAGAGGTTTCTTGATGGGTTGATACCCGCGCACCCAGTGGATTGTACCGGTGCGATGAGGAGACCCGTTGGCTGTACTAGTGCTTCCGATGTTTGGAAAGCTGTTTTGGATATTTGGAAGCTGATTTTTAGATTTTCTAGCAGTGCTTGTATTCTCGGCGTTCAAGACCCGGGCACTTGGAGAGCTGTTCTGGTGCCTCAAGGAGACGACCGTTATTGTTATAGTGATTTACACAGTGTGTTTATCCGCTGAGTCGTTTGAGTTCAGCGGGGATGACAGGGCCCGATTGGGCTTGCTGCCAGTGCCCCTACATCAGCCCGCTACGGGATCATTTGTACTTCCTCCTCGTTCTTTTCTATCCAGCATTCCAAACTTAGCCAAATTTTTGCCGTCTTGCATCGCACTCACACAAACAGCTCATGTTCATTTTTACGTGGGCCTGCATGCCCGAGTTTGTTCCCAATTTGGTATCGGAGCACACAAGGGCGTGTGAGCAGCAGAAGCAGTACTAGTAGGTGAAACGCAAAGAGAACGTGCCACGTGGCCCCACGCTGGCAGTAGCGTGAGGGAGCGTGACACAACTATACGTGATCACCACAAGGGCAGTGAGCTGCGGCGGTAGTAGCAAAGCAGCAGCGAGCACTAGTAGCAGCTGCACAGGCGGCAACAGCAGCAGTAGTAGCAGCCACTGTGCCGAGTAGCAGCAGCAACAACAACAGTTGCAGCAGTGCATCTGGCGTTGCAACAGCGGTGTCAGTAGTAGCAGCATATAACAGCAGCAGTAGCAACTACACCAGCGGCAGTAGCAGCACTAGCATGCACTAGTGATGGCAGTTATAGCAGCATGTAGCAATAGGAGTAGTGGCGACAACAGCAAGCATGAGCGACGGTAGCAGCAACAGCAACGGTAGTAGTAGCAAGAGTAGCAAGAGCAGTAGCAAGGAGCAGCAGTTGTTGCTATGCAAAGCAGTAACAGCAACAATAGCAACAAAGCAGCAGCAGAAACAGTAGTAGAAGAAGCAACAGTAAGAGTAGTAGGAGAAGCAGTAGTAGCAGCAGAAGCAGCAGCAACAAGAGCAACCGCAGTAGTTGTACCTGCTACTACAGCTGTTGCTACCGAAGCGAGAAGGGCCTTGCAGCCCTTCTCTGAGGGTTCTCGCCCCCTTAGAGGGGCCCCCTCCACCCATCAAGGAGGGCCCTCTGGGGGGGCCCGTCGGCCCCGTTCTCCCCCTCCCTCTCTCCTCGATGGGGCCCTCGGAGGGCCCCGTCGAGCCCTTGCGAGGGGCCCCTCGGAGGGGCCCGTCGGCTCCGTTTTCCTCTTTCACCGACGGACAGAGGGAGGGGCGGACCCCCTCTCGTCTCCCCACTCACTCGCTCACTCGCTCACTTGCTAACTTTTTGCAGCAAGTGAGCAAGGAGTGAGGGGGGGGGGGGCGACCTGAAATTGCCCCTTGCTTTTTTTAATCCCCCCTCCATCCTGACATGCCCCCATTCTATGGGTCAATCCAGAATCGGGTGACGGGGAAACCCGCGGTAAGCAGAGGAAAAAAAAGCAACGAGGAGTTGAAAAAGAAAACTGGGTGGGGATTGGGAGAGAGAGGAAGATAGAGCAATAGAAAAACAAGTGGCGAGTGAAGGCAAACGAAACAATGGGGGGCTGAGGGAAAGCAAAAGAATTGTGCGAAAGCCATAGAACATCTTAGCATGACACTGACACCCAAAATAGTGGGAGCCACTGCAGCAACAGTAATTTGCGTAGCAGTAGCAGCGGTGGTTGCAGCAACGCTAGTAGTCTTGCCTTCCCAACTGAGAGCAGATTGTGGTATCGCTGGCGATCTCCACTTTGAGACATGTCCTGGACCGACGTCTCCTTGGGGCCCGTGGATTGGTGCGCGCACTTCACTCCGTCAGATCAACGTTGGATTTGAGTCTTCCCATCTCCGATGGCTGGGTCGTCTACCGCTTAAAGCAGCAGCCACACCTGCAGCCGCCACCCCTTCTCGTCTTGGAGCAGTCTTTGCTCTATTAGTGGCATCAGAATTAGTGGCCACAGTTAGTTAGACTCTAGTCTCCGGGCGTGCTGTGGTAGTACAGGTCGTCGCGTCTAGTCACGTTTGCTGGCTCGGACGTTGTGACCTCCAGAAGTGATAGTACCTACTCGTCTCATTCTCTCATGTTGCTTGGTGTTTACCATGAAGAGTAGGTACCCTCAATACCTATCCATCGTCCAGTGCACAAGATGCGTGTGCGGATATCTGAGCAGGCGTCTTGCGCATTCGCCCGTGACTAGTGTGGTGATGGACGTCATGGTTAACGTCGCTGTTGGATGCACCCTCCGGGCTGGCATCCACCTTGGCTACAGCCTCGTCCGAGCCTATGTCCTCCATAGTATACGCATCTGCTGGCGTTGGTAGATGCCCTAGTTGGACCTCAGGCAAGCATATTCACCAAGATTGAGGACTCGAGGCGGATGGTGAAGCGGCTTTGTGACCTCGTTGTCTACGAGCGCGCTTCTGCTCCTCATTTGTCTACGGCCTCCTTTATCTCATCTCCTTGAACCTTTCTTCCTTCCTCATCCGATGGTATCTTTGTAGTACCACCT
Organism: Penium margaritaceum; assembly: GCA_023375785.1. Taxonomy (NCBI): domain Eukaryota; kingdom Viridiplantae; phylum Streptophyta; class Zygnematophyceae; order Desmidiales; family Peniaceae; genus Penium; species Penium margaritaceum. The sequence continues at coordinate 228,528 of SZWC01001924.1, forward strand.
GTCGGCCAGTCCCTGACTACCATCATCGTTTTGATCCTCCACTCTCCTACAACCACGACGCCACCTCGCAATGACATGTCCTTGTGTAGATCTTCCAGTCGAGTTAGCGCACGATGTCGGCGTCAGTGCCTCGCACACTATGCTCATGCCGGTTTTGATACATCCTCCACCTCCTTGGCTCTCGTTGTTGTACCTGTCAAGGGGGAGAGTGGTCACCGCGTAGTGCTTTTTGTGACCGTAGCAACAGGATCCGCACTCGTGCCAGTCCGTGGTGCACGAGCATCGGCTCGGGCACACTTAGACGATAGGGCGACAACACATGGCATGGATTTTGATCACGACATGGCGTTTATGGTGGAGACTTGCCTCTCATTGTCCGGGACTGGTCAAGATCTACCACAGTAGCAGGTGACATTAGGAGGAGCGTAGGCACGGCATCCCTGGACGGTGCCACTCGCGGCTACGACCAGTGGAGGCCAGGGGTGGCACACAAGTCCCGTACGGATCTAGATGCGTCTACCAGACTTTTGGGGGAGAGTGTGCAGTAGACTCACACTAGTCCACCAGATGTTGGGGTACTTGGGATGTGCATGTCTTTGAGGTTGACATCTACCCTGGGGCAGTAGCTGGACATTCTGCAGTAGGAAGTTGCACGAGGAGGAGTGCAGGTCCCCTGTGCCTTGGCGGTGCCACTCGCGACTATGACCGATAGCGGCCAAGCGGTAACACAAGAGTCCCGTGCGGATCAGGATGCCCTATACGGATTTCCGGGGGCATTGGCACACGCGACTCATTCCAGCCCGAGAGCTGTCATAGTGCATGAGCAGAGTCGGCTAGCCAGTCTTTTAAAGGTTGAGGCATTCTTGAGAGTAGCAGTTTTGAGAGATGTCCTTGGAACATCTACTGTAGCAGACAAAGCAGGCTTCACCATTTCATCTTCGCTACCTGAAGACCAGCTTCAGCGTGAGGAGTCATCCATGTTCCCTAAGTCTACGTCCTTTGCACAGGATGGAGCAGCGACACGCATGACAAAGTTACATAGTGGTCTTCACTCCATCATCGAGCAGGTGCCAGCGACCAGCCTTTCCAGTGAGACAGTGCGTGAGTACCAACTGCGCTTGCTGGTTGCCTTGACGGGCATTGTTGAGCCGGAGTCCCCGACACATGTGTCCAATACGATGGCAGTTGAGGATAGCGGAGCATATCCCTACACTCAGATGGACTCACCTTGTCAGTAGGAGCTAAGTTTTTCCCCTTCATGTTTAGTTGTTGGTGACCATGCACATCACATTGACGCGGAGAGTAGTAGTACTTGCACGGACGACATTTCCACATGCTCCACGGACTGTGACGACTCCTCCTTCTCCTTCTCTCTCGGCATGCGTCCGCTCACTCCTCGTGCAACAGACACAAGCTGTAGTGTGGATGTGACATCTGCAACTGCATTTGTTGTTCCAGTGTCTCAACACATGGCGAGTTTGGTTGACCCGCAGGAGGATGCAACAACAACGACTCCATCGTTTTCAGCAGCAGAGATACAAATAAAGCTCTATCCGCGAGTTTTGCAGTGTACATGTTCAGCATCTACTGAGGCAGAGTTTATGCCTCGCGAGATAGACGTGGGCCATCTCCACATGTCTGAGGCAGATTACACCGACCTGTAAGAGCGTGTATTGATGCTGCAGTGGGAGATGATGGCTGTACGTGACTGGCTCTTGGAGGAGAGGAGCATCACTACTATTGGCACGAGCCTTTCGCCACTAGCATCTGGAACACATATACTCGAGGAGGATCCTGTAGCAGCTCTGAGTATGACATTCCATGGAGACACTACCATAGGAGAGCTGAGCGTGCCTTCAGTTTCCTCCATCATTGCTCCTGTCGACTCCTTCATTGTTCCTCCTTGTGCGCCTGCCATCACGCACCTTCGTCCACCCAACTCAGCTGCTCCATCGTCACCTTCGTCCATGAGTGGTGATCTAGTTTGTCGCTCCAACTCTCTTCTTCTGAACGTACACTCCTATGCCTGAGGGTGCTCTATCTTGCCTCGGAGGCCAGCTCCGCCACTTCATCCACACTTGCGTGCTACTCGTCCATTCCTTTTCCTCCGGCGTACAGAGATACATCAAGGTAGAGCAGAGAGAGGAGAGTTTGTGAGTTGGGACCTTTGGCATTCACAAGGGTTGGCACACTACAGGTGATGCAGATTGGCGTGAGGAGTCATAGTGGGAGACACCACTTTGTCCTTGAGCATGGGAGCTGACTCGCACGTGACAGGGGGAGCTACCTCTACATGATGGATACACCACATGAATCATTGCCTAGGATGTGTTCAGCTATGACATCAGCATCTCCATGAAGGAATACGCTGCCAGGTTCATCTGCCCAAGGGGAGTGTTGTGTGGACCTCGACCTAACGCGACGTCAAGGGAGATGTATGGCAAGCTCCACGTGCTGCTATGATCATCTATAACATCCATCTTGTGGCTCATGCGACGTGCCTGTACATTTGCATGTAGATGGTAGCACACTATCAACGGAGACCTTGACACTTGTTGGGTTGTGCCGGTGTTACAAGGAGACCATGTGATCGTGTGTCTTAGTGTGTGGCTATACTGCATGTGGCATATGCATGCGAGCTGGGTCACTCTTAGTGGTCGAGACCCGGACACGTGGTGAGTTGCACCCATGTTACAAGGAGATCCGCCCATTATCCTATGTTTGGATGATGATGCTATTGTGTTGGATTGCTCGTAGTTGTCGAGACCTAGGCACTGGTACCGCCAGTGTCAGGAGGAGACCATCTTCTTGTCTGACATGTGTATGATGTGCATTACACTTGTTTGTGTGCGTGTGCATCACTCCTCTCATGGTCGAGACCCAGAAACTTGGTGAGATGTGCCAGTGTCGAGGGAGACTTTCCATGGGTAGCAGATGAGTGTGTGTGTGGTTTACTGGTGCACATTATGGCTTGGCATACGTTGTTGTTCCGTGCCTTCATTCATTTGTTCTGGCGTGGACGGCTATGTGAGCCAGGGGGAGTGTTGGTTTGTGTGGCTTCCACCCGTCACGACTGACGCCAATGCATTATCCATATACCCGCGTTGGCGGTATATGATAAAGGAGGGCGTGACGGCACGATGAGCCTTCGGAGTGTCCCGAGACTTCTCCTTCAGAGTATCCCGAGACTTGTCCAGATGTACTAGCGCTTCTGATGTTCGGAAAGCTGTTTTAGATGTCTAGACACTGTTTTCGACGTTCTTTAGCAGTGTTCGTATTTTCTCGGCGGTCAAGACCCAGGCACTCAGAGATCTGTTCCGGTGCCTCGAGTAGACCACCGTTATTGTTATAGTGGTGTCCGTAGTGTGTTCTCCCCGTTGACTCATTTGGGTTCAGCGGGGGTGACGGGGCCTGATGCGGCTTGCTGCGGCACCCATACTTAAGCCCGCTAGGGGCTCATTTGTACCTCCTCCTTGTTCCTTTACATTCAGCGTTCGAGAGGTAGCCAAATTATTGCCGTATTGCATCGCACTCATACACAGAGCTCATGTTCATTTTTTGCATGGGCTTGCATGCCATGATTTACTTCCAATTCAATACTAACTGAATGACTCTCGCAGTGGCTTTTTTCTTCCTAGTAAGCCAAACCGTTGAACTTCTGGGAGGTCAATTTCTCCAATAGTAGAGGCAGTCACCCAAAATGATGAAAATGTCTACATTCATGTAGAGATTCGATGCTCACGGACTCCACATTACGAGCTTCAGAGGACACAACCAGACTGTCAAAGCCGGATGGTTCAAACATGTTTGTTGTTTGGGCACATTGTGGAGTGATTGACTTCCCCATTTGCCAAATTCATTGTGTATGGCTTAGTGAAACCATTGACTAGAGCCAGTCAGATTTATCGATGCAGCAGGCCTATCCTGGATTATATATTTGCAGTCATCATTGTTGTTATCTCTCCGCGTGCAGACTTGATTGTGAGGCTGTCAATGCAAAGGGCATGAGAGCTGGTTGCTCTCATGACATCGTCAAATGCATTGTGAGTTCTTTACGCACCCAAACTTGTCTTTTTTCTTTGTTGGTTTTGTTCATGTGTCACCGCTTAGACAACCATAAAGGTGAGTGAACCCCTATTGCACCTTTGTAGGCTTCATCAGAAACTCTTTGCTAAACGAGATTTGAACAGAGCCATTGATTGTGTCTCATGTGGTTGGCCACACCAGCATTGGTACCTAGGGACCCTTTTTCATGGGTGATGTGGGACTTCGACCCACGGGCGCTACCACAGACCCATGTTTGATGGCAAGTGCTTCCGCACAAAACATTTCCCGTTTGAAAGAGAATGTCACGTGTCGCCTTCGTTGGGGGAGCTATTCATTTTCCAATGACTGGTTTGTTTGCCAATGTGGAGTTGAGAGAGTGTGTTGTGCTCAACATGAAAAAGGTGTGCATTGTTGCAAAAACCTCACAAATGGGTAAGATCTGCACACCACATCCAGGTGTGTTAGTAGATACAACGCTTGACGACAAAACCGTCAAGAGGTGAAGCACCATTAGCACAATCAGTTGGCGGCTACTATGGAAGCAGGCACGCAAAGGTTTCGTAGAGCATGGAGGGAGGAGATCACGCAAGGAAATTCATTGAGTGTTGTGAAGAGGGAAGGCGAGCGGTTGAAGTAGGTGAGGATGAGTTCTGCGCAAGAGTCGGTGCGGCTCACCTGATATGTGGCAGCGCGCAAGCGTGCGGAGCGGATAGGGCATGGACGACCGCGGCGGAATGGTTCGCTTGCAATGCATACCTGCGATGCTTGAAAGGGGGGGGGGGGGATGAAAGCACACATTGGAAAGCCTCTCCTAATTATCCACCAGCAATCAAAGCAGGTGAGCATGGGCTCTCACGCACGAGTGCAAGTGGGTTCATCGTGCATGTTGCAAAGGCAACGAAGGTGAGGATGGGCTTTCACGCACGAGTGCAAGGGGGTTTGTCGTACATGTTGCAACGGCAACGTAGGGAAATGACGTATGTACACATCCACAGCATAACGTGCAGTGGAGGGTATAGGGTCGAGAGCCAATCTCATGTACATTGGATGAGTCATGTGGAAAATGGCATGAGTGTCGAGTGAAAACAACATGTACTGAGGCTGCTGCATAAAACGTCTGGTGTGTACCACTGTCAGTTTTGTTGATGCACGCGTCCCCTCTGCCACAAACGGATGCTGCATTGATTTGCCAATGACGCATGGCTCACACACGGTCTCCTTGGTTCCATCAAGGCCACCGATTTTGAGACCCCGCACCACCTCTCTCTTTGCCATCTCCTTCACCATCGATGAAGAAGCATGGCAAAGTCAACGGTGCCACAGGTCAAGTTCTCTTCCATCCTTTCTTGCAAGATGGGCAGCGTTGGACCCCGCCTGGCTACTGAGGATCTTTGCGCATAACATGTACAAGTCATCCTCTCTCTTGGCACGCGCAATCACCTCGCCTTTGCTCTCCTTGCGGTAACCGCCTCCTTCTTTGTGAAAATCACCTCAAGTCCCGTATCGGTAAGGCGGCTGACGGCGAGCAATTTTGTCCTAAAGTTGGGCATGTGGAGCAAGTCGTGGATTGTGCTCGTGCCAGGTTTGCCATCAACAATTGACTCAATGCGGACATTATCCTCACTAGCGACAACCTGTGTTCTGCCACTTGCCACCATCGTGCATCTCTCCGAGGCACGGTAGGTGACAAATGCCACCCTGTTGCATTGCGTGTGGCGGCCAGATCCAGAGTCAATGACGGAAACTCCCGGATCCTTCAAGTTGGTGGAGCTTTACACCATGAGGGCTTGCTCCTCTTTCTTTCCGCCTTGCTACGACCGGTCTGGGTTCTTCTTGAGGCACTTGCCCGCATAGTGGCCCTCTACCTTCCTGTCACCCTTCTTGGTGCCTTGTTTGGCACCCTTCCACTTGTCGCCTCCGCCTCCACTATGAGGGTGAACTGTGTACACAGAACTTGATGCAGTTATACTCTCTCAACCGCCACGTTGCATACACTCGTTGTGGACGTACTCAGCAACCTTAGAGCACATCAGCTTGTTAAAAGGCCAGCCACCAAGGACTGTGATCGTGGGACTCCAACTGTCTGGCCAGGCTAGAAGGAGGATCATAGCTTGCAACTGAGAGTCAACCTCCCAACCAGTAGCCACGCACTCCGTTGCGAGCGCCGCAATCTGTTGCATGATCTCCATGATGTTGTCACATTTGTTGGCTGAGAGGGTAACGAGACATTTGAAGATGAAGAGCTGATTTGCGATTTTGCTTGACTGGTAGATGGAGCAGAGTTTTGACCATGCGTCTGCGGCCAGGGTGCATTGTCGGATGTGCCCAAGTTGTGGTGGGCATAACGCAGACACAAGGAGCGCCAACGCCTTTGCGCTTCTTGTATGCCTCCTTCACCTTGGCCATTGTAGTCTATGGTGGAGTAGTCTCATCACCCTTTATGAGCTTAACCAGTCCCTTGTCGTTGACAAGAACCTAAAACTGTTACCTCCACAATGAAAAACTCGTCCCATCAAACTTAAGAACAATGCGGCTGCTCTCTTGCTCACTAGCGGCCATGTCTTGATATAGGAAGCGTGAACACAAGCTGGCTTGGGACCTCTTAAAGGTGTGGGCCCATAACACTTTGTTGATATGAGGGTGAGTGTGCACCCTAGAAGGTCCTTAGCAATGCCTGGTTCACACCACCAGCGGTTTTGGAGAGATTGAAACCGTACAGGGAACTGGTTCCAAGGGATGGCAAAAAAAGTGGTCAGAGAGTGTCGAAAGATGTTTGGCCTCAATTGAATGGGAATGAAATATTGATCAAGGCTCAGAAACAGTGGAATTATATAGCCACTGATCCAAGCTTTCCAGAACACCAAAGCATGCCATATTTGAAGCTACCTAGAAGATTCTATGGCTTCTAGAGTGTCCATTGGTATGCTGTCTTTTTTTCCCACCTAGGAAGGCATCCCTTCCATCCTTTAGAAGCTTCTGTCCCTACCTAGATTCCTCAGCTTCCTTCTAGTAGGAGGGTAGGTGTCTAGAAGACGAAGACACCTCTAGATGCCTTGTATGACAAGTCACCCCTTCTCAAAGGTGTGCCACCTTCCTGAACCCTCACCTGGCCTTCTAGAAACTTAGAGAGGGACTCTAGGGGTTGACCTAGCTTCCTAGCATCTATTTTCCACCTCCCTTGAGGCAGGGCAGACATTTATCTTGTGGAACTTGAACCGAGGCCCCTGCCTCTTGAGGTATACACCATTAACCACTAAGCCAGTAAGGCTTGTCTTTTTGGTGTTTCTTTTTGGAGTCACTTGTGCCATGGTGACAAGCATCTCTTTAACAACACTTTTCCAAATCACACACGTTCTGGTGCATTGGAGAGCTCATGACTAGCCATGTAAATTGTTACATCATGTCCATGTTAAGCAAACAGAAATGCCTTTTTCCCCTTTACAAAACTGTCGCGCTCCAAATTCTTGGTCACAAAGTGTGAGGTGACCAGAATTCATGCTCACTCTAAAATTCACCCAAAAGGAATCAATGAACCACAGCAGATGGCCAGACACGTTGGAATTGCCACCACGTTTTTTTCCTACACCACCCTCTCCTCTCTTCTGCTTTTGTTGTGCTCTACCCATCCATCCTTGGCAGCCTTTCCCTTTTAGTCCTCCCCTGTGGATGCCTCGTGGGCCCCATAAGACCTCATGGGCCCCACAAGGCATCCACAAGGGAGACCTCATAGGAGACCTCCATATGTGTTCATGTATCCTTGCACTCTCCTTCCTTGTCTCCCCTCATTCAAGGCCCAGGTCTTTAGCCTTGCCAAAATGCTGGAAATCTTGCCTAGTTTGGGCACAGATTTATATCAATATGCCATACTCTGTGCCCAAACTGGAAGTTTTCAGACTTGAGCTATTCTGTGTCTCCACACACAAAAGTAAAGCAAGAGGTGCGGGAGAGAGGTCGCCACTCTCTCTCCCTCTCCTCCTACCTATCTGCTCTATCTGTCATATCCAATGGCAGCTGGTTATGCTCAGCAAGATGCCCCGGCGGACCATACTATGGTGCCCGTTGCAACCTGCTTTGTCTAAGTTATGACAAAAGAATTTGAATGGGGTGGATAGATTGCTGCGTGATTGGCACAATTTGAGGGAGGTGGTGTCTTCAGATAATGAGAGCAAGAGAAAGGCAAGTGATGGTATGAGCACAAGCTCCTCTCAACCTCGTTACTGGTGATGAGGCAGGCAGCGGAGCAACGAGAACTCAGACTGGACATAAGGCACAACGGACAGATCTCCGACAAGGCATTGGAGGGAGATCATAAGGTGACACTAGTTTCTAAAGAAGGATCCAATGGTCACAGATCATCACTAGGGCAACAGAGTGCTCACAGCCGTTGAGGGTTTGAGAGTGCGAGTGTGATCTCCTCTCGAGACAAAAAACAAGGAGATAAATGGGAGCAAATGATCCGTTACAGATCAATACAATCTCGTCTGTGGATCATACCAAAAGTATTGGTTATCGGCCAACCTCGGTCTGCTTAGTGACCAGCGACACTGAATGGAATCTGCGACACTCGTGACTAAAGATATCAAGACACACCAAGAAGCAGAAGTTTAAGACTTAGATGTTCTTCCTAAATTCCTAGTACAAATAGGCAGGTACTTTGCTTTGCTTATTGCATTTTCTGTACTCCATCATTTTTAATGAGGCTGACACCATTGGATAGCTCAAGTAATGAGCTGCAACTCTGTTATGTCTTCTTGCCTCTTGGTGAATACCGACTACATACACACACAACCAAGTTACAGCTCATGAACTGAGCTTTCCAACGGTACGAGTTTCATTTGCACAAAAAGGATGTTGTCAGTGAAAGTATGGAACGTGTGCGTGAGTGCTCAAAGTGCAGATGTAGTCACAAGATGATGTCGGATCATTTCCACAGTGCATGTTTATCCTGTTCTGAGTGTGTTTCTATGCAAATGAAATCTCTGGGAATACCAAATGTTTCTAACACAAGTTTCGTGCATTGTTATGCCCTCTGACATTGCTTCAAGCTAGGTACGTGTTGAGGGATGTTATCCTTCATCTGTCATCACCTCCACATCATTGTAATGTTTTCTCTCCTGCTACCTCTCTTCTTATTCTCTTCCTTGTAGTTGGACCTTTTCCTTTTCCTATACCTTCCTCCCCTTATTCGCCCTCCTACATAACCTCTGCCCCTTAGGTCATCCTTCCTCAACCCGCCTTCACTCCTTGCCCCACTCCCTCACCACTCTCCTCCTCCACTGTCTCTATCATTCTTTCCATTTTTTTCTTTTCCAATTTCACATCCGTCCCTCTCCTCCCACTTCTCTTTTTTCCCTCTATCTCCCTTCCTCCCTCCCTCACCACCATCTCCACCTCCCATCCACCCTTCATGTTTCTCTCCTCCTGCATCAATTCAGGTTTGTCCTCACCC
>SZWC01001924.1:240443-250478 GCA_023375785.1 Penium margaritaceum
ATAGGTCACACTGACAAGGGAAGTGGGAGAAGCAGAGAGGGTGGACGGAGAGGGAGAGAGAGAGAGAGAGAGAGAGAGAGAGAGAACCCAGAGCAAGGGTTCTTCGGTTTAGGGGGAAGGAGCATGACACCTAGTCGCGGTGGGGATTAGGCTCTTTAGAGCTATGAGAGGTGGGGCTCTTGAGGGTTATGAGGGAGGAGCAAGGCAAGGGACTGAACGTGGAGATTGGATTGAAACGACTAATTTTAAAAGATTGAAGTGGAGCAAACGAGCCCCTCCTTTCAAGCCCTACAAAGTCCGGCGTTCATGCAAAGATGCACAACATATTCCAATGCCAAACGTACGTGATGCAACATGGTGATTGCTACTACTACAAAAAAACAGTCATTTGCAAGAACAACACGGAAACTGACAAATTTGCTTTAGGAACAGCCACATGTTTGATAGAGCAGGCACTCCTAGTTTCGCTATTATTTTGGAATGTGGAGTTTTTTGGGGCACTAGCCGACAGTTAGGAAACATTTGTCACACAACAAAGATTCCATTGCACCAAGCGCACCTGCTGTGGACGGAAATGCACACACAAGTCAGGAGCATATCCAAAGTCCACACATGCCTTATGTTGACCTGCTTCTAGCATGTGTGGCCCATGGCCAGGTTAACATCAGCAAAGCTTAGGACTAATGTATTTGTGCTAACACACAAGTCATTAAAATGTTGACTTAATTGATACCACAGTGCAAGAAAGGGTGGGTGTCACAAATAGAAGCTTCAACACCACACCACAGGCCCAAAAATCCACCAAGACTACCTGCAGGACCGCTGTCAGAATTGATAGCATGACTGCTAGCAGGGCCGCCAACGACACGTATCAAGCAGCCATGGATCGAGCAATTCCACACCCATCCAGAAGTACCTAGCAGGAGCACACGTCTAGAAGCACTCTTCCAGAAGCACCCGGCCAAAGACACTCTGCTCTTTGCACTCATCCAGAAGCATTGGGCCAAGACATGCCTTCAAGAGTGTCCATGTGGAATCACATGAGCACCTCTCCAAGAACATCCATCCAGAAACACCCAGCTAGAGATACCCATCAGGAAATGCAAGGCCGTCTAGGGGCACCACCCTTTGTGGTCAGCGGAGCGACAAGGGAGAGTGATGCACTCACATAGATCTGGAACTAGAGGAAGGAGGCATGTGTCATGACAATGACCCATGACCTCACACTTCCAATAGTTGGGCAGGCGATAACCTCCACCGCCATCACCGCTGCCACCTTGAGGTAAGGCAGGGACTTCAAGGGCATGGGCCGCCGGGGGAGGGATGATGCCGGGCATATGATGAAGAAGAATAAGCTCCTTAAGAGCTTCAGCAGGAGGGGATGCAATCTGGATGGAGCACAGAGAATCAAGAAGGGCCGGTTAAATGGCACTAGGGGTCTAGTATGCAACCTGAAGGGTGATGGAAATTGGAAAATATGCAAAAGCACTGGGAACTTTGTGTCTAAGCCCAGTGACAGCGGAGGTGAAAAATGCCTAGTCACTCTGAATGCGGTGGCAATGAGGAGCTCGTTCTGAAAGAGCTCACAGTACCCTAAGTGGGCACCAAGGGACATGTCAAGGTGATGACGGAGGACATAAAGATCAGTGAGAAGGGAGGCTTTAGAGTGAAGCAAGATGGATAAGTAAACGGCAAGTAGGGCAACCGAGGCCTCAGAAGCACAAGAGGGGAGGATATCGATAGGTGTAAATGCTTGAGCTGGCAGAGGACAATGGAGGGGGCATGAGAGTAGACGAGGTGAAACAAAAGAGCAATACGAGAAGGGTGGGCAAGATGGAGGGGAGGAGTGGGATTGTAGTGCTTGTAAAGGTCATGTATGTGGGCATAAGAGACAAAGAGGGGGACCAACGGTTGAACAACATGCCGGTGATGTGCCCATGAGCAGGGTTCAAGGGCATGAGGGCGTGGGGAAGGGGGTGAAAGCCAAGGCCCGTAAGGCATTGACCACGGGGGCCATGGAATCAAGAGAAGCCTCTCTACAGGCAATGAAGGCAATTACATCACCAAGGGAAAGAGCGCCAGTAGGGACGGCCTCACCGGCCAAGACAGCTCCACCAGTTAGAATGGCTCTACCATCCAGGATAGCGCCACCTGTAGATGATGCCACTAGCATTAGCAGCACCAATGGCATCAACAACACCACCGGAAGCAGGCACCACAAGGGGTAGCGACGCCACCAGCGGGGACAGCACCACCAGCACCACCTTTAGCAATTGTACAACCAGGAGCAATGGCACCATTCAGAATTCCAAGACCACGGGCAGCACCAATTCCACCAGTAGGCAGTGGACTAGGAACACTAACACTATGGTCAACAGAACCCTCCAGCAGTACAAGGGCAGCCAGGGTGGCAGGGGGAAAAGTAGGTGGCTCGTCAAAGGAACGAGCCGTTAGGTCCTTGAGGATGGCAGCCAAAAGGACAAGGTGGAGAGGACGGGGGGGAGTGGATGTGGGGAAGGGGGTAGTTGGAGTGGGCCACGGGGCGCGACAAGGGCGAAGGTGATGGTAGCCACAAGGAAAGAGAATGGTGGTCACCGACAAGACTGAGACCACTAGAGGCTTGAGGAATAGGGCCCACAAGGAAGCATTCTCAGCTAGCACCTTCTCACGAGCTACACAAGCCACGACTATGGCAGCCAAAGTGCTAGAAAGGCCAAAGTCACCCATGACTCTAGTAGAGAGTGAGATGGTGAAGGGAAGCTATCAAGAGAATGGAAGGGATGAATGTGGGGATAGTAGTGATGACAATGGCGCCCAAAGACTGTGTGAGCCTCAAACAACCATGGGGACACTCAATAGTGGAAGCGGCAACAACAATAGTACCACCTACTCGAAAGCCAATGGTGGACAGGGACAACGATGGTAGAAAATGAAGGCAACGACGGGAAGCCTGAGGTGTAGGCGACAACAAAGGACTCATGCTAGTAGCATAGGAGGAAACGGGAGTGGAATCGGCGGGGTAGAACCGACAGAACCAGTCATGGGCTTGATGCCATGTTGAAACAGGGCCATAGTGGCAAGGGAGAGTGAGAGAGGGACAGAGGGTGGATAGGAAGAGAGACCCAAGAATGAGGGCTCTCCGGTTGAGGAGGAGGGAGCGGGACACTTAGTCAAGGCATCGGTTGGGGGTCTCAAGAGTTGTGCGGGATGGGGATCTCCAGAGTTTTGAGAGAGGGAGCAAGGCAAGGGACGTACTCCACAGATTGGATTGAGATAAGTGAGTTTGCAAAATGAAAGTGAAAAGTGAGAGCAAGGGGACCCGTTGCCTCAACCCCTACCAAGTCAGGCATTCATGCGATGGTGTACAAAATGTTCCAATGCTGCTGCTTCTTGATGCAATATGATGCTCACTCATACAAATCGAACAATTTGTGGCAAGAAGAGAAAAAAAAAAGCATAGTTGACACAGCAACAGCTGCATTTTCAAAACAGTGTGCACTCCCAGAGTCACAACTGTTTTGGAAAGCAGTGTTTGTAGGTGCACTAGTCAACAGGTAAGAGATATTCATCAAGTGGCAAATACTCCAGCACACCAGGGGCACTTTCTGTGCGGGAGAAAGCACAGACCAATTCAGGGGCATATCTGAAATTCTTACATGCTTAGAGCCAAGGTTTGTGTTCCAACGCCAGGTTAGCAACTGAACAACCTAGGACTTATCTATGTGTGATAATACACAAAGTAGTAGAATGTTGAAAACACTAACAAAAACAGCCATGCATGATGAGAAATAGGTCACAAGGAATTGGAAGGTAATTCCAGTTATGTTTGGAATAACAAAGGCATTTTGCTCTAGCTGAGAAGGTCTTGGCAATTCACTAAAGGAATGCTTTCTGCTCGATACCTGTCCAGGAGAAGTATGGTTTTTTTCATTTCAGTTTTAACTCATCAAAATATAAGACATCGCACTAGTGTACTTTGCAGTCATAGCACCTCGACGGTCTGGAATACAGTGTCTGCAAATACTTGCTTCAATTCTGGCCCATAGGATTGATTGTTGTCTTAGCTGGTCACCACCATTGTCATTAACAAGTCACGAACAATAATCAAATAAAATACCGCTTTGACTATCGGGGCTTGTACTTGACAACAACCTCGAATGACATTGGACAACAACAACAAAAGACAGGCGTGGCACTACATCAAGTTGGGGTCATAATAGGCACATTGGATGTTTTCATCTTTACCTATATGTACATAGTGTTTCGATGCATTTCAGGATACGAATTAATGTATGTATGGAAAACACAAAACTCCACATAAGTCTATGTTTCATTATGAATCTGTATCCATATTTGTGTAGAGACCTTATTTCTATGTCCATGTCCATCTCCATGTCCGCGTCCATGTTCACATCCATATCCATATCTATATCCATATCCATATCCATATCTATATCCATATCCATATCCATATCCATATCCATTTCAATATCCATGTCCATATCCGTATCCAGATCCATATCCATATCCATGTTAACATCCATATCCATATCCACATCCATATCTATGTCCATATCCATATCCGTATCCATATGCATATGCATATCCATATCCATATCCATATCCATATCCATATCCATATCCATATCCATATCCATTTCCATCTCCATATCGATATCCATATCCATATCCATATCCATATCCATATCCATATCCATATCCATATCCATATCCATATCCATATCCATATCCATATCCATACCCATATCCATATCCATATCCATATCCCTATACATATCCATGTCCATATCCATATCCATATCCATATCCATATCCATATCCATATCCACATTCATATCCATATATGTATCCATATGCATAACCATATACATCCATAACCTCAAACACGGAAATGGGAGCCACAAGACCAGTTGTAAAATACTTGAATAGAAAAGGATATAATGAAACTGGAGCAAATGAACATCTGGCATACACGTTTGGATGGAAGAAACGCAACTGATTTAAACACTAGTTGTTCATACATTAGTTGTTTTGTTTTGGGCGGTTGGTTCATGAGCTTTTTCCCTAACATTACCAAAATGACAGGGGATAAAATCTGAAAATTATTGAGAACTCTACTTATCAAAGAGGAACATTTCTCGATGCAGTCATTTTCTTGACACCCTCCTTGAATCCAACATGAGAAGAAGAGTTTTAGTGCCAAAGAGACCTGTCCTAGTTGTTTGGTAGAGAGGATCTGTAGTGGTTCGGATGTTTCATAATCCCTTTCCAAGGTCAAGGGAACCCTCTTAAAGAAGGAGGTGTAGCTTTGGGTCCATGAGCTTCTTGACTTTGTTTCTTTGTACATAGTTCATTAGAGACTACATTCTCTCTAACTCCATCAGGGAGCAGTTTTTTCCAACATTTTTGGGCCTCCCAATGCTTGAACATTTTCCCGGGAACATGTCCATGAACTTTGAATGTAACCATTATATCTTCTCGCAAGAAATCCATGTGTGTACTTGGCTCCTTGGATGATGGCTCTGATTCAGCTTCTCCAACACCTCTTCTTCGTCTTGTTGTGAATCTGTGTTGGTGATGTACAAGGGTAATCTGGGTGATCTTCAAGGATGTAGAGAATGATCACTGTATCAACAGGCAACAGTCACCAAGCGTTGCACCTAGAGAAGTCGTTGCAAGATGATCCAAAAGGTTGGGAATCCATCATGTCGCGGTGAAGAGATGGTAACAAGATGAATAAGATTGAAGAGGTGTTTCCAGAAGTGAAAAAAGGTTTCAAGATAGAATCTCGGAGCATAGGTTGGGGCCCAAGTATTCTCAGAGGCAACATCAAGCGGTTTGGAGACCTTTTAATTCTTATTGAGGATGTGCTTTGTAACTGTGAGGCCTTGTTGAGTCCATCTGAAAAACATTCCTCTCCTCATTTCTTTTTGCCCAAGGTACATGATACTCCAAGGGTGAAGCTAAAGCTAACACATTTCCAGTATGAATTTTGTCAAGTTGCTGATGTAGTGGGTGTAGACACAATTATACGTACACTGATTTTGCTATCCATTGGCAAGAAGAGGGATTAAGTCCAAAGCATTGTTCCTGCTGATTTGGTAAGAATGGTAAGAATGTTTAACTAGTTTTCTGCTATTCATACTCCTATTTGGGCATTGTATGTTGGGGGTAACCTCGTGCATGGTACTGATAATGAAGTCGGCACAAGAAGAAAGTTTGGGTACTATAAAGAGAATATGGTGCAAGAAGAAGAAGTTGAGTGTAGAATCACATGGCCGAAATAAGAGCTGGTGATGCTCATGCGTTCTTTCGGGGTGCAAAACATGGATCCAGACACGTAAGTGCTAAAGAGAAAAGGTAATGTAAGAATCTTCTTGCATTGCCTCTTTGATACTTATCTGCATGGATCCATGTCCCTAGATGGAAAGCCAAAAAATAAGAAGTGGTGTTGGGTTGGCACCTAGACGTGGCTATTGAAGGTGGTATTGATAGCACAATGTCAAACCATTTGTACATGAGTCGGTGGAGGGAAATACTACAAGAAACCATGGTCAGTGTGGAGTTGCCCCACCAACGTGATTGGTAGTGTGTGCTTGTAAAGCCTACAACAGCTTGTTAAGTCTACTTCATGGTATCCAATACGAAACAGTACAATGACTTGATCCTTACATTAGCTCAAATCCCAAGTTTGTGCTTCTTTATACAGAGAAATGGGGCTCAAAAGCCAGAATTGCTGACCAAAAGTGGACACAAACAGCACATGTACAACAAGTTGTTAAATGATAAGCACCTTGATGGAAGAATCCGACGCTGATGGAAGTAGCACTGGTGAAGTACCACATAAAACACATCAATGTTATTGAAGCTGCTTAGGCTGTTGGAGTTGTTGCTAAACTCCTTGAGAAAAAAGGCAGCAAAATTGTTGGAAGAAGAGAGAACAGTTATAGAGGTCACAAATGCTATTCTGATTGTTTTGCTTCCCTTCACATGTGGCTTCCTCTTTCAGATACCTTCATGGGCCTCCCATGATTATATGCATGACCTTCTGTTGAAACCCTTTCTTTTTTGAGTTCAAAAACCCATTCATCATGCGACCTCACTCTCTATTTGCTCCGGATCATCCTTGGATGCTCTCTTTCCCACTCAAACTTTTCCACTCTCTTTGCCTGTGATGAAAGGTGCACTGTAGCTTCTTTGACCTAACTGGTCTCATACATAATTAAACATGCAGTATTTGACCTGTAAAAACTGTTGAAAAGTTACTCCTCTGCAGATACAAGTGCAGCACGGGGATGTGCCAATGGGCCGCCACTGAGATGAAAATCCTTGCACTTGGACCTACTGGCTGGAGGATCTCTTGGATCCTAAGATGGATGATTACCCATGAAAGCTTATGAGGTACTAAATCCCGTGGAAGTTGTTTCACCGGAACTGGACACGTATCAAGGGCGATATGAGTTTCCAATGTTCCGGTGTGTGCGGCTGCTCTGGGAGCCGGCGACGACTTGACTTTGGATGAAGAATCAACCTAACGGCGTAACAAATGTCCATCTGGAAATTTTGCCCCAGAAGGTTTGCCGAGGCGTTTGGTGGATAGTCCACCGGATCATGTAGTGCAGTTTATCACTGTGGGATAGCCAAAATCCTCGCTCAGCGTCCAAAACTCAGTAGTACATTTTGTTATTCAGGGACTCTCAACATTGTGACTGCACGTCCACAGACAAGTTTCAAACCTCGTCACATCCCATCACTTAACTCGACCCAAAAGTGGCGGCGGTGCGTCAATAGTGTTCACAACATCCCTACGCCAAGTGCAATGGGATCTGCACCTTGGGAAAGGCGCTTCACACATGAATGAAGGTGCCACGGTGTGTGCGTACCATGGAGGCATATCTGTGGTAGGTGTTATACCCTTTTCCACCATCGGCCGGAATTGGGTCTGACAGCATGCAGGGATCAACTCTCTGTCGTGATTCACTTCCCACTATGCTACGGCATCGCTCGACATCTATGACATTCCATATTGCACCTTTGCCCGATTGATTCTATGCGTGTTTTCTTTGACCCAAAGACTTTGTCCGGTTCCTTCCCTTGGGCATTCGCTAAACCATTCACCGGATCATTGTGGGGAATATGTCATACTTATTCCTTACTTAGGTGATTCATTGGCATTCATTCACGGACGGTGAATCATTCACCGGATAACACAATTACCACCTAAGACACTCCTAGGCATTGGACGGATCATTCAGAGCATCATCATGGGAACACGTGAGGCTTACCCCCTATTCTCAACTGATTTATCGATGTCCTTCATTCTCAGTCAATCATTCACCGGATAACACGACGCCCGCCTAGGAAAAATACTCCCGATAAGGCAACCTTAACAGTAAAAGCAATTACATGCAGTCAAAGGGAGAAGCACATGGTCAACATTTATCTGCTACTCATGCATTTCACGACCTAAACATCACCAAGTAACATGCACAAACCATACACATCCTGCTCCGCCGGGTCATCGGTCGGGGCTGGTCCTTGCACAAACACCGTGCGGTTGATTCTTCCTTGGTCATTTGCCTGTGGAGCAGCGCGGCGCAACTCCAATGGACCATCACTCCGTCGACCTCCACGGGAATCAGAACACGCCAAGGCGTCCTCCCAAAGGCGAAAGAGCTCTTGTCGATGCCGCTGGTAGGCTCGGAACGCCTCAGCCCATTCCTCGGCGGCTTTTGCGGCGCGTCACCCGATGTCACGTGCGGCCTCTTGCCAACTTTCCACGGGACGAGGTTCGTCGTCACGGGGCAGTCTCTGCAGCCACGGTTGCCAGAACTACTCCAGAGTCCCACCAGTAGGATGATGCGACCATTGCATCACTCCCAGGACCGTCTGCACGCCGAGTCGATGGGGCACATCACAACAGGTGCAAATGGCATAGAAGGTCACCAAGGAGTTGTCAATGCGCCGGATAGCAACGGTCTAGAAAACGGGTCCCGACATGGGAGGCCGCCAACCGCTCTTGGTATTGCAACCAAGATAACATATCACCCTCGAACGAGGGATCCACACTTTAGGTTCGTTTGGTTTGCAACCTCACAAAGTGCGCATGTTGGTCTTTAGTGTCTACCTTTGGTTGGACACTCTGTGAGGAGTCTCAAAGGCAACAACTGTAAATGGATGCAAGCAAGGTACAGGCTTTTATACTTGCAGAGCTTTGCTATAGCTTCTGCTTGTAGTGGCTCCACTGGAGCCAACCTCATCCTACATTCCTACTTGGCGCGTCCTTAGACCGCCAAGTGTCATCCTCAAGGCAGGCTCTAGTAAGCTTCCTAGAAGCTTCCTGTCCCAGTTTTGGCCACAAAGAAAATTGCGGCCGTCGCGGGGTTTGAACCCGCGACCTCTGGTTTGAGACTCCGGTTCCTAATCAACCAAGCCAAAAAGGTATGGTTCCGATGATGAGCCACAGGGGACATACCCATTATGGGCAGTGCATTCCTGGCCCATCTCGGAACAGACCAAGGGGACATACTCCATAGAGCAGTACATGCCTTGTCTGTATGTGTAGCTAGCCAGCTAGGCAGTGGACAAGGTACACACTATTTCAACAAATCTCTCCCTTGCACCTCTGTCCATCTGTCCCTTGCTCGGCTCCATCAATGCCTTGGAGCTCACCCTTCCTCTGCCGCACTCCTCATGCTGAATCCACGAATGCCTGCATAATGCAAGTCGCTGTCCAGTGGCTTGGTCATGCAGTCAGCAAGCATGCTCTTTTTTTTCGCAATGCTGCAAGTCCACCACGTTCTTCATGACCAGGTCACGTGAGTAGTGGTAACGTATGTCGATGTGCTTTGTTCGCCGGGAGATGATCTCATCTTCAGCCATCGAGATGGTGCTCATGTTGTCCATGTGTACGATCGTGGCATCTTTCTGTGGCACTGTCATTTCGCCAAGCAGGTTGCGGAGCCATTGAGTCTCCTTGCACACCTCAGACAAAGCAACGTACTCTGCCTCAGC
>SZWC01001925.1:70510-92377 GCA_023375785.1 Penium margaritaceum
AAGGCAGTGAGGGAGGCGCTCGCCAAGTTGCAGGCGAGGATTGCCCTCGCTTGCGACATATGGACAAGTGCTCAGCGGAAGGCGTTCCTTGGCATCACGGCGAACTGGTTGGACCCCCAGACCTGGGAGAGTTGTCATGTCACCTTGGATTTTTTGCCGTTGCCGGAGAGGCACACGGGAGAGTACTTGGCGGTTGCTATGTCCTGGTGCATCTTTGAGGAGTATGGTTTGAAAGGGCGGGTGCGGGCTGTGACGTTTGACAATGCCACCAACAACCTAAACATGGCTAGGCACCTGGTGGAGCTGCATCCTACTAACTTTGACGCAGCATGGTTTTTCAGGTGCTTTTGCCACGTCCTCCAGACGGTGGTGAAGAACATCATCAGACAGGATGTGCAGGTGCATGGGATGGTGGGGAAGGTCCGCAAGATTGTGCAAACGCTACGGAACTCTCCAAACCTGACGGCGTTTTGGCGCGAGCTGACAAAGGGGCAGGCGGAGAAGTTGATAGAGGACACTCCAACACGGTGGAGCAGCACGTATCAGATGCTACTCGCGTTTCAGGAAACGTCAGCAGTGCGAGTGGCCTTCATGCAGGGGTGGACGGAGTCAGCAAAGCGCCCATTCTCATTGGACGGGGAGGATGGGGTGTTGATGGAGTGGCTGCTGGAGATTTTGTTTCTTTTTGCGAGTTGATGGAGGCGTTGGAGGGGGACCGCTACGCGACACTGGACAAGGTGTTGCCAAGCTACCACAAGTTGCTTGGTGACATGGCGTTGTACAGGGATTCGCCAGCGACACCAAAGGCCTTGGTAGGCCCTCTCACCTCAGCGTATGAGCAGCTGCACAAGTACAGCACCGACCGCAACTACATTTCAGATGTCGCGTGGGTTGCTGTGATGATGGATCCTGAGAGGGGTCTCGACTGCTTCAGCAAGGACAAGACGGCAGTGGGGTATGAGACGACTGAGGTCTCTCGTGCCCGCTTCGACGGGGTTGTGGGACCCTACCTACGGAGAGCGGCAGAGGTGAGGCAACTAGCAGCATCACGTGGCGGGGGAGCAGAGAGTGGTGCCGTGCAGCAGACTCAGAGCAGGTGCGGGGGAGCAGCAAAGCCAAAGCGCCGGAGGCTGATGGCAGCTGCATTGGCGGACTTGGCAGCAAAAGGTGTGAGTGTACCTACAGTCGGCAGCAGTCTGGGAGGTGTGGCGACACAGGGAGGAGCGGGAGAGGCAGCGGCAGCAGCAGTTGCAAACAAGCCTGAGAGATTCCAGGGGAGGGAGGAGCGCAGGGGGCCTATACACCACTATTGGAGCACTCGCAGCGACCTCATGGGCATGCGTCAGTGTGCCCAAGAGATNGGTGTGAGTGTACCTACAGTCGGCAGCAGTCAGGGAGGTGTGGCGACACAGGGAGGAGCGGGAGAGGCAGCGGCAGCAGCAGTTGCAAACGAGCCTGAGAGATTCCAGGGGAGGGAGGAGCGCAGGGGGCCTATACACCACTATTGGAACACTCGCAGCGACCTCATGGGCATGCGTCAGTGTGCCCAAGAGATGTACGCCATCCCCGCCAGCAGTGCGTCGGTGGAGTGTGTCTTCAGTCTTGGTCGCCGTATCATTGGACAGCAGCGGCATCGCCTGAGCGATCCTACTCTACGTGCCTTGATGTGCTTGCACTCTTAGTACAACACTTTTGGCGAGAAGTGATTGGTCGGCATGTTCGTTTGTGATTCAAAGTGAGACAAGAAGAAATTTGCACCGCCCCCTCCCCTTCTCTCAACACGCTCCCTCTCCCTCCTCACCCCCCTTCCTCCTGTCCAGTTGTGTATCGCATCTCCATCTTCATTTCCCAATGCCATGTGTACCTTTCTCTTTGGATGGTGTAGTGTTTTAGTAAGCCCAAAAAAGTGTGTTGATGATTGTCTACAAAAATGGTGCCGGAAAATGAGATAACATCGTTTTCCTACTTAAGATAAAATCGCCCTAGCACAGAGATAAAATCGCTGCACCAAAGAGATAATATCGCGACGATAAAGTTGAGATAAAGATATTGATATCGTTTATCGCGGAAAAAAATATCGTTATCGTTATCGTTATCGCAAACATCGCAAAATTATCGTTATCTAGATATCAATATCTAGATAAACCAACCCTAGCTATCAGTATCGCCATTGCGAGACTGGGAGAAAGAAAACACGCTATCGCTATCGGTATCAGCGGTTGGACACGTCGATTGCATCGTGTCAGGTTTCAAACGATACCAGCACGAAACAATCATCAGCCAAGTCTTGCGTGCAGAAGAGGGGTCCGGGGACTCTGTCAAGCCCCATTCGCGAGCTTGCAGCATCAGTCGACAGCGCAAGAACAAAAACCAGGTGTTGTGTAAGCGATGACGACGGGAGCGTTCGTCGCAGCTGCCATGGGGGCCTACGTTTTACCCCAAAACATCCCGTCAGTCGGCGACGCAAAAGAAAATGGGGCATGGACTCCACATTCCAACTCTCAAAAGTGTCAGAGTGTGAGGCCCGTGTCCTCTTCTCTTTCAGAAAAAAACTTTGATAGAGAAAAAAAAATTGAGGGGTGATACCATAGTAGTGATTGCCGTCTTCACATACGGATGGATTCGCATTCCAACCGCCGTGTGTCAGAGTGTGCCGTACACAAGTAATTCTCGTGAAAAAAATACATTTGGTTCAGGCAATCTTGACCCTTGTTTGGTAGAGCAGGCAAGGACCGATATCAGGCGGAATCAGCCCTTGCCTACTTTTGTGCGATAAAGTGAGGCTGTGTTGAATCCGCGCAGCCACTAGAGGTCCGCAGTGTTCCTTTTCTAATATCGGCAATATCGGTTGACAACCGATATTGTCTGATATAGCCCGATACTTGGGTTTCCACTAGAGTGGGGTAATTTAAGTCTCGAAAACGATATTATATCCATATCGACCTCGATATCGATATTGCAATATCGATATCGATATCGAGTCAATATCGATATCGATAACGACACAGTGATATAGGCCATGGGCCTCCCCCCTCCCAGAAGTGTAGGATATCGGTTTTGACCCTATCTTGGTCAATATCGGCCGATATCAACCCAATATTGGCCGATATCGGCCAATATAGTCTTAGAAAAACACATCAGATGGAGTAAAATGTCGAGATTGATATCAATATCCCAATATCGAAATGGATACTTCGATATCTCGATATCGATACTGACCCCCCAGGGGTCGATATCGATACCAAAAAAACGATATCGGTATCAATATTGTCGATATCGATATCGATATCGCGATACACCCACTCTAGTTTCCACCTCCCACAGGTCACAGCCCAATTTCGATATCGATATCCAAAACAAGATTTTAAGGGTGATTTCAACATAAAAATCGATTTCAAATTTTTCAACCACCTAACGGTGACGGCAATCAAGGCTGTTAGATCGGATCGGATAGCTGATCCGAATCCGATCTGAATCAGCTATCCGATCCGAAACCGACCCGAAGTGTGGTCAGATCGGATTCGGATCCGACCACTTCGGATCGGATCGGATTCGGATTCTTCTCCGTTCAGATCGGATCGGATCGGATCCTATCCGATCTGAAACCGATCTGAAACCGATCTGAAACCAATCTGAAACTGATCTGAAATCCTACTGCTCAGCGCCATCACCCTGACTGCTCAACGCCCTCACAACGCTCAGCGCCCTCACAATGCAGAATGCTCTCACGCTGAACCCTAGGCTTAGCAGCGGCAGCAGCTGCAGCTTGCGGCGTTAGCGGCAGCAGCTGCAATTTGCAGCTAAACCACTCCAATCCGAAGTATGGACCTGAAATTTGCATAAATGTGGTGTAATCCGCCCAAATCCGATTTGAATCCGATCTAAACCGCCAAAATCCGATGTAATCCGAACTAATGAACCCCAAAACCGATCTGATCCGAAGTTCAAACTTCGGATCGGATCGGTTTCGGTTTGAAGAATGTTCAGATCGGATCGGATCGGATCTGAATCTGATCTTTCAGATCGGATTCAGATCGGATTCGGATTTTTTCAGATCGGATTCGGATTATCCGAATCCGATCCGGTCTAACAGCCCTGACGGCAATAACAACGACGACGACGACAACGACGACGACGACGACGACGACGACAGCGGCGGCGACGACGACAGCGGCGGCGGCGACGACGACGTTGACGGCAATGACGACGATGACGACAATCACGACGAGACAACGATGACGACGGCGGCGGCGGTGGCGATAGTAACGAGCGACACAGCCGACGGCGATGAGGACAACGGAGACAGCGACGAAGGCAACGAGTCGTCGTCGTCGTCGACGACGACGATGACGACAACAACGACGACGACGACGACGAAGACGACGACAACGACGACGACGACGACGATGGCGGCAGCAATGACAACGATGGCAACGAGTCGTCATCGTCGTCATTGTCGTCTTCGTCGTTATCGTCGTCGACTACGACGACGACAACGACGACGACGACGACAACAACGACGACGACGACGGCGGCGACGACAACGACGACGACGACGACGACGATGACGATGACAATGATGACAACGACGACGACAACGACGACGACGACGATGACAATGATGACAACGACAACGGCAACAACGACAACGACGACGACGACGACGACGACGACGACGACGACGACGACGACGACGACAACGACGACCTCTGCGTAAAAAAACGCCGCAACTCTCAACCACGTGGACAAGAAAACCGCTTTCTTTCGCTTCGGGCTTTAAAACTCTTTTTTGCACTCCAAAGTGAAAGATTAAGCTAAAGCTTCAAGAACATGTCCCAGAGAGCACTTGGCAGAACACCCTCCAACAAGCCTTTGCCCTCCTTTCCTCCCTCACACTTAACTCACGCCCTTTTCTCCCCCAAAGTGTCTTGGTGAAATGGTTCACAAGTAACATGGTGACATGGACATGGTGAATGGGATAAAGATAGGATGCAGAGTAGATAAAGGCGAATGGTGTCCCTGGAGATGAAATAACTACCGAATTTTTGGCTTCATCCCAAGCAATGACAGCAAATTGTTGCCAATCATTGCAAACGATCATACAATGCATTTTCTGCCTTGCTGCATCCGAAACTTCTTTGGTCAATGCAACAGGTGATTCTGGCCACAGGAGATCTCATGTCACAAGAACAGGATTTCATCGCCCAGGAAGGAGGATAACTATCGCCACAAAGGGACGATGGCAGGATGATAAAAGGGTAAAAGATTGCAGTCAAAATCACTGTGGTCACTGTTGTTATCCAGATAAAAGTCATCAGAAGAAAACAACCTCAACGACAACGACGACCACAACAACAGCAACAATGACTACGACAACAGTGGCGAAGACTGCGACGATGACGACAACACAACACCGCATAGCATGATGACGAAGACAACAATGACGACGACGATGACGACAACGACAACGACGACGACGACGACGACAACGACGACGTCAAAGAAGACGTACCAACGGGGGCGGCAACAGCGACAATGACGACGACAAAGAAGACGGAGGCGGCGGGGGTGGCGGCGGCGAGGAAGACATCGACGACGACAGGGAGGACGACGACGATGGCGGCGGCGGCAGCGGCAGCGCAGGCGGCGGCGGCAATGTCAACACCGCAGACGAAGATGTCGACACCGCAGACGTCGATGTCAACACCACAGATGACGATGTCAACACCGCAGATGCTGATGTCAACACCATAGATGACAATGTCAACACCTAGGGTTGGTTTATCTAGATATTGATACGTAGATAACGATAATTTTGAGATGTTTGCGATAACGATAACGATAACGATAACGATATTTTTTTCCGCGATAAACGATATCAATATCTTTATCTCAACTTTATCGTCGCGATATTATCTTTTTGGTGCAGCGATTTCATCTATGTGCTAGGGCGATTTTATCTTAAGTAGGAAAACGATATTATCTCATTTTCCGGCACCATTTTTGTAGACAATCATCAACACACTTTTTTGGGCTTACTAAAACATTACACCATCCAAAGAGAAAGGTACACATGGCATTGGGAAATGAAGATGGAGATGCGATACACAACTGGACAGGAGGAAGGGGGGTGAGGAGGGAGAGGGAGCGTGTTGAGAGAAGGGGAGGGGGCGGTGCAAATTTCTTCTTGTCTCACTTTGAATCACAAACGAACATGCCGACCAATCACTTCTCGCCAAAAGTATTGTACCAAGAGTGCAAGCACATCAAGGCACGTAGAGTAGGATCGCTCAGGCGATGCCGCTGCTGTCCAATGATGCGGCGACCAAGACTGAAGACACGCTCCACTGACGCACTGCTGGCGGGGATGGCGTACATCTCTTGGGCACACTGACGCATACCCATGAGGTCGCTGCGAGTGCTCCAATAGTGGTGTATAGGCCCCCTGCGCTCCTCCCTCCCCTGGAATCTCTCAGGCTCGTTTGCAACTGCTGCTGCCGCTGCCTCTCCCGCTCCTCCCTGTGTCGCCACACCTCCCTGACTGCTGCCGACTGTAGGTACACTCACACCCTTTGCTGCCAAGTCCGCCAATGCAGCTGCCATCAGCCTCCGGCGCTTTGGCTGTGCTGCTCCCCCGCACCCGCTCTGAGTCTGCTGCACGGCACCACTCTCTGCTCCCCCGCCACGTGATGCTGCTAGTTGCCTCACCTCNCCCATGAGGTCGCTGCGAGTGCTCCAATAGTGGTGTATAGGCCCCCTGCGCTCCTCCCTCCCCTGGAATCTCTCAGGCTCGTTTGCAACTGCTGCTGCCGCTGCCTCTCCCGCTCCTCCCTGTGTCGCCACACCTCCCTGATTCCTGCCGACTGTAGGTACACTCACATCTTTTGCTGCCAAGTCCGCCAATGCAGCTGCCATCAGCCTCCGGCGCTTTGGCTGTGCTGCTCCCTTGCACTCGCTCTGAGTCTACTGCACGGCACCACTCTCTGCTCCCCCGCCACGTGATGCTCCTCGTTGCCTCACCTCTGCCGCTCTCCGTAGGTAGGGTCCCACAACCCCGTCAAAGCGGGCACAAGAGACCTCAGTCGTCTCATACCCCACCGTCGTTTTGTCCTTAATGAAGCAGTCGAGACCCCTCTCAAGATCCATCATCACAGCAACCCACGCGACATCTGAAATATAGTTGCGGTCGGTGCTGTACTTGTGCAGCTGCTCATACACTGAGGTGAGAGGGCCTACCAAGGCCTTTGGTGTTGCCGGCGAATCCCTGTACAGCGCCATGTCACCAAGCAACTTGTGGTAGCTTGGCAACACCTTGTCCAGTGTCACGTAGCGGTCCCCCTCCAACGCCTCCGTCAACTCGGCAAAAGGAAACAAAATCTCCAGAAGCCACTCCATCAACACCCCATCCTCCCCGTCCAATGAGAATGGACGCTTTGCTGACTCCGTCCACCTCTGCATGAAGGCACCGCCGACGTCTCCTCAAACGCGAGCAACATCTGATACGTGCTGCTCCACCGTGTCGGGGTGTCCTCTATCAACTTCTCCGCCTGCCCTATTGTCAGCTCGTGCCAAAACGCCGTCAGGTTTGGAGAGTTCCGTAGCGTCTGCACAATCTTGCGGACCTTCCCCACCATCCCATGCACCTGCACATCCTGTCTGGTGATGATCTTCACCACCGTCTGGAGGACGTGGCAAAAGCACCTGAAAAACCATGCTGCGTCAAAGTCAGTAGGATGCAGCTCCACCTGGTGCCCAGCCATGTTAAGGTTGTTGGTGGCATTGTCAAACGTCACAGCCCGCACCCGCCCTTTCAAACCATACTCCTCAAAGATGCACCAGGACATAGCAACCGCCAAGTACTCTCCCGTGTGCCTCTCCGGCAACGGCAAAAAATCCAAGGTGACATGACAACTCTCCCAGGTCTGGGGGTCCAACCAGTTCGCCGTGATGCCAAGGAACGCCTTCCGCTGAGCACTTGTCCATATGTCGCAAGCGAGGGCAATCCTCGCCTGCAACTTGGCGAGCGCCTCCCTCACTGTCTTCTGGTACGTGGCAAAGTCTATATGGATGCTGGCCTGTAGACCATGTCGAGTGGGCAACACCGCCTCTGGGTTGAGCTCCAAGACCAACCCCTTGAAGTTATCGCTTTCCACTAGCCTGAAAGGCAAGTTGTCAAGCACAAAGAGGCGACGCAGCTTCTTCAAAAAGTTGCTCTGGTTGAACAAGGGGCTGCCAGTCAACACCATTCTCGCGACAGGCCCCCCACCCGCAATAGTCTCAGCATCTGCCACTCCCGCCCACGTTGGTGTACCTTTCGGGCAATAGACAAGAAATACCTTCCTGTAGTGATTACCGGCCATGTGGCTTCTGAGGTTGCTGCTCTCTGTGCCTGGCTGGTTGACCATGACGCTGCACAACAAGCAAGGCCTCGTCCCTGCAGCATCCGCAATTGG
Source organism: Penium margaritaceum (assembly GCA_023375785.1). Taxonomy (NCBI): domain Eukaryota; kingdom Viridiplantae; phylum Streptophyta; class Zygnematophyceae; order Desmidiales; family Peniaceae; genus Penium; species Penium margaritaceum. Next base: position 78,964 of record SZWC01001925.1, read on the forward strand.
GAACAAGCCCTTCCAATGCAACGTGTCTTTTGTGCCCTTCTGTGCGTCTCGCACCCATAGCTGCTCATCAAACAACGCTCGCCACTTCACTTCAGGATCCTCCACCGGTACCCACTTCCATGCCTTTTTCTTACCCACCTTCTCTTTCTCACAATACCACGGCTTGTACCAATCCTTTGGAACATCGTTACCCACTCTCTTCCCCCCTGGCAACAACAGTGTACTCTTTCGCCCTGCCTTACTCTCCCCACTATCGGCGGGCATCGCTTTCTTCAGCGACGGCGAAAAAACTGGCACACTCCCTACCCCGGCTTTTAGCAAAGCACGGCGCGCTTTTGCCGCTGTTGGCAAGGCTTGCCCTCCACCATGACTCTCCTCCTCCACAACATCCGCTAACGCCGCCGTTGCAAGCTTGTTCTCACGTTCTTGCTGCTCGTCCGCTGCCGTTGCCACCCACTCACCATCCGATGCATCCTCATCCTCCTCGTCCTCCTCATCCCCCTCGTCCACGACCTCCCTCACAGTGTCACTGTCACTCTCTTTCCTCTTCCTCCTCTCTTTGGCTGCTCCTCCCACGGTGGAGCGTAGTTGCTTTATTGCGGGTGGTTGGTCCGAAAATGATGTCCACGGGCCTAGCACCAACTCAGCCATCTTTGCTGCAATATCGCGCACACTCGTAGCGCCCGTCCACCTCTTCATATGACGCAATGCGGCCTCACGCAGCTGTGCATTGGTGACGAGGAGATCATACCACATGTTCCAATGGAACATGCGTGGGAACTCCTCGCCCCCCCACCTTTTGCCTATGGGTGCTGACATGCCACTCTTCATTGCTTTCTTCCATGCGTCGTGCACAACCTTCGGCATTAGGGAGGGTGTGAGGTCAGCAGCAGAAACTACGTCGCAGATCGGGCTCAAGGGGAATTGTGGCATGTCTTTTGCTTCAGTCACCACCACGCACATCATTGGCCTATGCGTGGTGTCCCCCCATTCCCATTCTCCAACTTCCTCGACCGCTCTCCCCTCCTCTCCTTCTCCCTCGTCCTCCTCCTCTTCCTCGACGTCTGCATCGTGATAATGTGCATCTAACAAATCTTCCGGGGGCACGTCTATGTCTGTTGTCCGCTCGTGAAAAGTCCTCTCGAGCCCCCAACTGCCTATTGCCGCCCCCTCTTCGTTGATCCCTACGTATGCAATCTGGGCCGCTGTCTCCTTCTCTAACACCTGTGTGTTCCTAGCCCTACATTCTGCAAAAAGATCTTGCCCATCTTCGTCCTTGGAGGAAGTTTCCGCTACACCGTCCACCTCGTCCTGTGCTGCTGCTGCGCTTGCCTCTCCTACAACTGTCTCTGCTTCCTCTGTTGCTCCTGCGCCACCTGCTACTACTATTGCTGCTACTGCTGCTGCTCTAGCTGCTGCTGCAGCTGAGGCGCCTGTCACTGACGCGGCAACTACAGGCCGTTGCGACTGTTGCTGCTGTCCAGGGCGGACAGCCTGGCTAAGTGTTTGTTGATAGCTGCGTCATTGCCGCTGCTGCTGCTGAGGCTGTGGCGCAATCTGTGGATGTGGCAGCAGTCGTCCTTGCTCTGCTTGCTGCTGCTGCATGTGTCGGGGTGTTGGCATGGGATGCAAGGGCACGTTTGTGGGATGCAAAGGCGGCTGCTGCACATGCTGCTGTCTCCCCACACGTGATTGCCCTTTCTGTGACTGCCCTTGCCGCTGCTGCTGCTGCTGCTGCTGCTGCTGCTGCTGCTGCCGCTGCTGCTGCTGCTGCTGAGGTACCTGCCGCTGCTGCTGCTGCGGCACCCTCTGCGGCTGCTGATGTTGCGGCTGATGTGGTTGCTGGGGCACCTGCTGCTGTTGCTGCGCCAGCTGCTGCTGCTGCTGCTCCTGGAGTTGCGGATACTGCTGCACCATCCTCGCCATCTCCTGTTCATGCTGACGTCTGATCTGCTCCTCCATTTGCTGCAACTCACGCTGAAAATGGTAGTCTGCCTCAAGCGTCCACTCCTCAAGCCCGTGCATACGTCCACGCCACGCTGAGATAACTGACAGCCGCACTTGCTTGCGGATGTGCAAGGGTAGCTTCTTCCTTTCAGCCCAATACTGCACACTAGCTTCCTCTTCGTCTGTGTCTGGTGCGTTCACCATCTCAATCGTGCGGTACCCCATTGTTTGCTGCTCTTTCAATCTGTCCTCCTCCCTTTTCTGTTTCCGCTGCTCTAGCTGCTGTAGTTGCTGCTGCAGCTGCAGCTGTAGCCGCCTCTGCTGCTGTTGCAGCAATTGTTGTTGCGTCAGCGACGCTTGGTGCGGCTGCTGCCGCACCTGTTGTGGCTGCCGCTGCTGTTGCATCTGCTGCTGTCGCTGCTGTTGCGACGGCCGTTGCTGCTGCTGCTGCGACGGTCGCTGTTGATGCGGCTGTTGCTGCTGCCGCTGCGACGGTCGCTGTTGATGCGGCTGTTGCTGCTGCCGCTGCGACGGTCGCTGTTGATGCGGCTGTTGCTGCTGCCGCTGCGACGGTCGCTGTTGATGCGGCTGTTGCTGCTGCCGCTGCGACGGTCGCTGTTGATGCGGCTGTTGCTGCTGCCGCTGCGACGGTCGCTGTTGATGCGGCTGTTGCTGCTGCCGCTGCGACGGTCGCTGTTGATGCGGCTGTTGCTGCTGCCGCTGCGACGGTCGCTGTTGATGCGGCTGTTGCTGCTGCCGCTGCGACGGTCGCTGTTGATGCGGCTGTTGCTGCTGCCGCTGCGACGGTCGCTGTTGATGCGGCTGTTGCTGCTGCCGCTGCGACGGTCGCTGTTGATGCGGCTGTTGCTGCTGCCGCTGCGACGGTCGCTGTTGATGCGGCTGTTGCTGCTGCCGCTGCGACGGTCGCTGTTGATGCGGCTGTTGCTGCTGCCGCTGCGACGGTCGCTGTTGATGCGGCTGTTGCTGCTGCTGCTGCGTGCGGCTGTCGGCGCGTCGCCTGAGAAGGGGAGCTGGTCGTAGAGCATCATCAACGACACGTGGAGGAGGAGGAATGCGTAACAGCTGCCGCACGCGCCTTGTCTCCCGCCGCCTCACATAACCTGTCAACGTCCACTCCCCATCAGACCCTTCATTTCCCTCCCCCGCACTTCCCTCCCCCTCATCACCCTCCCCCTCCTCACCCTCCCCCTCATTCCCCTCCCCCACCGCAACTCCCTCCCCCTTGTCATCACTCCCTTCCCCCAAAGACGTACCTTCATGAAACCCTGTCGCAGAACGAGCCACCCGCACGGAGGATCCCAAGGCAAAGGACTCCATCCCACTAGATTCATGTATGCTCTTCCCCCAACCCCCACCTTCCCTTTACCCGAGGTAGCACCACGCCCTCCCTTGCCTATTGCCACACCCATGGCCATGACAGCTCCCTCAAATGTGCCCCCAATCCTCCCTGTCAGCCGTGCACCTCCCCTTCCCCCACGTGCACCCCCCCTTCCACCCCGTGCACCCCCCCTATTGCTCCTTGCACCCCCACTCCCGCTGTCAACCACCTCAAGGGTCCCCTCCCATCCCCCCGCACCCCCATCCACACTACCTCCGCCTGTGGCAGCCCCCCCCCCCCCCCTCCCCCAAGCGCACCACCGTCCCCACCCTTCGCACCAAATGCCACCCCCTCCACCCCCACACCCACCCCGGCCCACCTTCCTTTGCCGCCGAGATCGTCCGTCCCGCCCTCCACCTCCCAAATCTGAAGGGGTGCAACCCCCTCCACGTCGGCGTAGAGTCCCCCGACTTGTTTGGCGATCGCCTCTTGCGACGGCATCATGCTTGCGCTCGGGGATTGCGAGTGGGTGGGAGAGCCGCCAAGAGCCTCGACGTACGAGCGTCCGGGTTGACGTGGAGACCCTCCCCCCCTCATGCTCACCAAAGTGGCCGCACCACTCTCGGAGGCGGAACTCCCACCACTACCCTTGTTCCCTAACGCGACGAAGACAAAGTCGCTAATCTTGCTTGGGGGTGGTGCGGAATGGTCCTCCATTGTTGCTTCCTTGCTTGAAGCGGTGCTGTCCTCCTCTCACAGTGTGTGTGTGTGCACTGGCTGCGCGAAAAATACCTAACTGTTGAACGCATAGAAGGTGAGTACCAACAATGTGTGTGAACAGAGCTGCTGGGGGAATTTCAGCCCCCAGCAGCCCAAAATCGCGCGGCGATGATATCGCCGCGCGATATTATCGCCGCGCGCTTGCGCAGCGATAACTTCGCTGCGCGAGATTATCGCCACGCGCGCAGCGATAATCTCGCCCAGCGAAATTATCGCTGCGCGACTGCGATATTATCGCAGTCGCGCAGCGATAATATCGCAGTGCGATGTTATCGCCCGCCTGGGCGATCATATCGCACTGCGATATTATCGCTGCGCGACTGCGATATTATCGCAGTCGCGCAGCGATAATATCGCAGTGCGATGTTATCGCCCGCCTGGGCGATCATATCGCACTGCGATATTATCGCTGCGCGACTGCGATATTATCGCAGTCGCGCAGCGATAATATCGCAGTGCGATGTTATCGCCCGCCTGGGCGATCATATCGCACTGCGATATTATCGCTGCGCGACTGCGATATTATCGCAGTCGCGCAGCGATAATATCGCAGTGCGATGTTATCGCCCGCCTGGGCGATCATATCGCACTGCGATATTATCGCTGCGCGACTGCGATATTATCGCAGTCGCGCAGCGATAATATCGCAGTGCGATGTTATCGCCCGCCTGGGCGATCATATCGCACTGCGATATTATCGCTGCGCGACTGCGATATTATCGCAGTCGCGCAGCGATAATATCGCAGTGCGATGTTATCGCCCGCCTGGGCGATCATATCGCACTGCGATATTATCGCTGCGCGACTGCGATATTATCGCAGTCGCGCAGCGATAATATCGCAGTGCGATGTTATCGCCCGCCTGGGCGATCATATCGCACTGCGATATTATCGCTGCGCGACTGCGATATTATCGCAGTCGCGCAGCGATAATATCGCAGTGCGATGTTATCGCCCGCCTGGGCGATCATATCGCACTGCGATATTATCGCTGCGCGACTGCGATATTATCGCAGTCGCGCAGCGATAATATCGCAGTGCGATGTTATCGCCCGCCTGGGCGATCATATCGCACTGCGATATTATCGCTGCGCGACTGCGATATTATCGCAGTCGCGCAGCGATAATATCGCAGTGCGATGTTATCGCCCGCCTGGGCGATCATATCGCACTGCGATATTATCGCTGCGCGACTGCGATATTATCGCAGTCGCGCAGCGATAATATCGCAGTGCGATGTTATCGCCCGCCTGGGCGATCATATCGCACTGCGATATTATCGCCATATCGGGGGCCTCTCTGAGGCCCCCGATATCGTTATCGCACCGTTATCGCGATACCCAGTATCGCGATAATGGGTGCGATAAAACATCGCGATTATCGCGATTTTTTTTTCAGATATTATCTCATACCAACCCTATGCTCACCAAAGTGGCCGCACCACGCTCGGAGGCGGAACTCCCACCACTACCCTTGTTCCCTAACGCGACGACGACAAAGTCCCTAATCTTGCTTGGGGGTGGTGCGGAATGGTCCTCCATTGTTGCTTGCTTGCTTGAAACGGTGCTGTCCTCCTCTCACAGTGTGTGTGTGTGCACTGGCTGCGCGAAAAATACCTAACTGTTGAACGCATAGAAGGTGAGTACCACCAATGTGTGTGAACAGAGCTGCTGGGGGAATTTCAGCCCCCAGCAGCCCAAAATCGCGCGGCGATAATATCGCCGCGCGATATTATCGCCGCGCGCTTGCGCAGCGATAACTTCGCTGCGCGAGATTATCGCCACGCGCGCAGCGATAATCTCGCCCAGCGAAATTATCGCTGCGCAGCGATAACATCGCAGTGCGATGTTATCGCCCGCCTGTGCGATTGTATCGCACTGCGACATTATCGCCATATCGGGGGCCTCTCTGAGGCCCCCGATATCGTTATCGCACCGTTATCGCGATACCCAGTATCGCGATAATGGGTGCGCTAAAAAATCGCGATTATCGCGATTTTTTTTTTCAGATATTATCTCATACCAACCCTATGCTCACCAAAGTGGCCGCACCACTCTCGGAGGCGGAACTCCCACCACTACCCTTGTTCCCTAACGCGACGACGACAAAGTCCCTAATCTTGCTTGGGGGTGGTGCGGAATGGTCCTCCATTGTTGCTTGCTTGCTTGAAACGGTGCTGTCCTCCTCTCACAGTGTGTGTGTGTGCACTGGCTGCGCGAAAAATACCTAACTGTTGAACGCATAGAAGGTGAGTACCAACAATGTGTGTGAACAGAGCTGCTGGGGGAATTTCAGCCCCCAGCAGCCCAAAATCGCGCGGCGATAATATCGCCGCGCGATATTATCGCCGCGCGCTTGCGCAGCGATAACTTCGCTGCGCGAGATTATCGCCACGCGCGCAGCGATAATCTCGCCCAGCGAAATTATCGCTGCGCGACTGCGACAATATCGCAGTCGCGCAGCGATAACATCGCAGTGCGATGTTATCGCCCGCCTGGGCGATAATATCGCACTGCGATATTATTGCCATATCGGGGGCCTCTCTGAGGCCCCCGATATCGTTATCGCACCGTTATCGCGATACCCAGTATCGCGATAATGGGTGCGATAAAAAATTGCGATTATCGCGATTTTTTTTTCAGATATTATCTCATACCAACCCTATCAACACCGAGATGACGATGTGAACACGGTGTTGACATCTGCGGCGCAGACGATGATGTCAACACCACAGACCACGATGTCAACACCGCACACGACGATGGCAGGAGCGCAGACGACGATGTCAACACCGCAGACGATGATGTCAACACGACACACGACGAAGTCAACACCGCAGACGATGATGTCAACACGACACACGACGATGTCAACACCGCAGGCAACGGCAGCAGTGCACGGAAAGCAATGAGGACAGGAGTAGGGAGGGGAACCTACCTGTGTGCACTGAGAAACATCACTGACAGCTGCTCGACTGCAGGCAGGGGCTGAAGGAAAGCAGCGTGCACGTGGGGAAGCCAAGTCGCCGACATGTCGCATTGGCGATGCCAACATGGCATTGACATGTCTTGTGCAAAGCAAATGTTCTTGTATGCACAAATGGTGTGCGCCCACTCACGTAGATTTCGTCGAGCGAGTATCTTGTGTAGAGGTTGTGCAGCACGCCGGGCTCGTGCAGGTATGCAAGCTTTGTCATATCATCGACGCCGCCGCTCGGCGCATCCACGTCCTTTGGGTGGCATCGGGACACTCTCACCACCACCTGCGTGGGCGCGTGTGTACATTCGTGTGAGTTTCTGCTTAGGTTTGTGATTGTGTTTGCATGTGCGTTGGAGTTTGCATGTGAGTTGGAGTTTGCATTGGCGTTCGCCTTGGGCAAAACACTGTAAGTTAAGGGAAGGTAAGGTTGCAGTGCCTTGAGTCAGACACACAGGGTTGCAATTTCGTCCCTGCATGTGGTTTGCGACATCATGCAGCCGGCTTTGTTGGGTCGTGATGTTACTTGTGTGTGTGCTCCTGCCACACCACGGCTCGTGCCGTGGTGTGGCACGAGTTTTGCTGATTGTCCCAGGTGTCACATGATGTGTGCACACATCTTTCGTGTCATGTGCCATGGACAACGTCGCATGTGTGCTTTGAGCAAGTGGATGGGGTGCACTCGAAGCGAAACTCTTCTGACCAGTGTTGCATGCAGCAAACAGCGGAAGCAAGCCCCATAGCAGTGGGCCAATGGCTCTTGTTAAACGTCCTATGCCTCTGACATCTCTCACTATCATATTCTGGCTGTGCAATAAATAGCAACAAAGCAAGCAGCAGACTGTGGTGCAGGTGTAAGCATCACCATCGGAGCCCCGACCCATCCCATGCCATCCCATCCTATTCCAGGCCATCCCATCTCATCCTATTCCAGCCCATCCCATCCCATCCTATGCCATCCCAACCCATCCCATGCCATCCCAACCCATCCCATGCCATCTCATCCCATCCCATCCTATTCCAGGTCATCCCATCCCATCTGAACATACCCAGCCAAAACCTCCTCCAGCAAAAGCACTCCACCCCTCCCTCCCCGCCCTCACCCCACCTCGGTGCCGTTGATGGCGACGGTGGCCTTCTTCTTCTCCACAGCCACCACGTAGCCCTCCACCCACGCCTCCTTGTCGTCTTCTACCCATACCGCCGACCCCACCGCTAGGCTCGCCTTCTCTTTGTCCTTGTCGCCGCGTGCCCCACCCATGCCGCCCATCTCGCCCCTATCATGCACACATGCGCTGAACCGGCGCCCTTGTCCNCACCCCACCTCGGTGCCGTTGATGGCGACGGTGGCCTTCTTCTTCTCCACAGCCACCACGTAGCCCTCCACCCACGCCTCCTTGTCGTCTTCTACCCATACCGCCGACCCCACCGCTAGGCTCGCCTTCTCTTTGTCCTTGTCGCCGCGTGCCCCACCCATGCCGCCCATCTCGCCCCTATCATGCACACATGCGCTGAACCGGCGCCCTTGTCCGCTCTTCCCACCGCCGACGGAGCCGAACCCTAGACTTTACTGGACGAGATCACACTCTGCCCGTGGGTCCGCTAGGCTCAGCAAGGTCGGTGCGGCTCTTGGCAAGAACAGCAGCTAGCAAGGGCTTCGTGCTCTAGATTCAAGCGCTGCTGCGGCAGCTGCGGCGTTGGACTTGGCGACTGGACAGGATAGTTGAAGCCAAAGGTGTCCCCTTGAGTTGAGCCCACGACGTGCTGAAGTCCCTTTGCTGCCGGGCGAGACTGCGACGGGGTGCCTGCCTGAGAGAAGGGTCGCACTCGACAAATGCTCCAATGCGGATACGTCTGCTCAACAGCGCAGGGATCTGTAAACAGGGGTGAACGAGGCTGAACGAGATTCGACGCGGATTATGTGGCCACACGAGACGACAGCCACAGACACGCAACTCATTTACCAGCCTCAGTTGAGCTGCCACGCTGTTCCGTTGAGTAACCTCTGCTCCCAGCTCAGTAGGCAGCGGTGCTTTGGAGGCAGCCACGGCGGGCTAGTCCCAGCTGCGCGTCCAGTACAGCACGATTGCACGCACGCACTTGCACACCCAACACGAGCGCGAGTGGAGTCTAGTCATTGAAGGAGGGAGAGGACGAGCAAGTCGGCCGAAGCGAGCGTGGGGGTGAGTCTCGGTCGGGGACTTTCCCCGCCCTTTCTTGGCCATGGCCGTCACAATTTGGCACGTTCGGGCCGAATTCCGCCAAAAAAGTGTGGGCGTCCCGCCATTTCTGTCGGCGGGGTATTAGATAAAGGGACCTTCACCTGAACACGGCAGTAAATATTTTCTGAACCTCTGATCGCAGCCTACGAAGTCAGCGGGACCACCTCAGCACCAAAAGTAACCTGGCGTTGAATCTGCTGTGCATAAAGGAACAAAGATGGTAGAAAGGTAGAGCATGGAAAGGAACCTAATTTAGAAAAATCAAGACAATTGAATCATTTTGGAAGACATTTTGCTTTACGTTGATGAAAATTTTTGAAATTGTCGATCCTTTAACTACAAAAACAAGGATGAGGCATAAGTGGGATCTTGGGCACTTAACTCAAGCTAAAAAAACATTTTAATTCTATAATATCCTTAATAAATCTCCTAATATAATTCTTATTTCTTTGATTGTTTCGTCTTAGACGTCCATGTTTCCATCAATTCAGCGAGTAGGCAAGCCATTCATTACATTTATGTCCCACTGCACGTGAACCTCAATATCTTTTCTTTTCAAGGATGAGATCATTTTTTCCACATTCCCTGACCTCTGTTACACCGTTTCTTAAGGTTCGGACAAGTTCGACAATCTTTTGCTAAGGTCAACACAAGAGCACGGATGTGTTGATACCTTCTTTATTCCCTCGCAAGGTGATGCTGTCCAATAAATACATGACTCAATATTCTTGAGATACCCCCACTTCTTGTCGGGGTTATGTGAAGCGACTACTCATTACGCAACATCACGGGCGCCTCTCAACTCGAACACCCTAGACCCAACGTCTGTCTCATTCTCTCTTTAATAAATATGCTCGGCATGTTGAACAACTTTCATCAAATTAAAATTTCTTCCAGAAAACAATGATGAAATCATCACAATCCCTCGAAGTGTCTTGTGCTCCGTACCTCATCAAATGAGCCACCCAAGTTTTGCACCGCGTACCATTTGGTATCATGGCACAACGAGGCTAAATGGACAGCCAAAGCAATAACTATGCGGTGACAGCCTTGCCGGAGTCTTCTGCGCATCTCCACCTAAGAAAGTGCTAGGAAGCTTTTTTGTCTTACTATTGCAAACATGGTAACACATTTTCCAGCCAGTTGGTGCACTGGGAAGCAACCATGTGCAAGGAACATCAAGGATTGGGCTTGAGAAAGTGCCAGGAAGCTTCCTAGTCTTGCTGCCACAGACGTGGCCACATAGTCCAGTTAGTTGACATAGTAGCAAGCACATACATATAAAAGAGAACAAGGGCTGGGCTAGGGAGATGCGTGAAGTATCATTAGCTTCAAGTGCGTAGCATGTATAGAGAAATGACACATGAAGAGCACATCACATTTATACTTGCCGCGGTGCACCGCGGGTGACGCACGGGGTAGTAACAATTTGTCCAAAACTCGGTACAAAATGACCGTTTTGACCATAACTCGTGGACATTCAAATGCAAGACTACTTGAACCTAGAGATGTAGAATCTCAAGGTGAACACATCAACTGGACACACGCACAAATCCGGCATTTGGTAGTGGATGCGCATTGCACTACATACAAGTCGGGCTTAAAGGGATGTCCATTAACTACACTCTAGAGATTAAACAGAAAATGGCAAAGTGCCTAAGGAAGCACCTATGACGTCATAATAGCTCTCTTGCATGTGCTGGTGGATGGGTCTGCCACCCGACAGTTCTCCAGCGTCAGTTTGTTCCACATCAGGGATCTACACAAGCATGGACATAGCCAAGTGGGCATAACAAGATTTACAAAGAGACGGGGACTGCTCACATCACAACACACTCCATTAACCTGATGTTACGCATGTCCATACATGTGCAGAAATGACACAGATGCGCAACGAGATGTTGAAAACTTGATATACACACACCGCCATCTCAGGTAATCTCAGGGAAAGGGCGAAGCTTGACGATACAAATGGCCACCTTGAACTTTCTGTGCGCCACTACATTGGTCAAGAAGGCAGCCCACTGCATGTTTGTACCGACCCAAATGACAGAGATCACTTGCCTCTCAACAAGATCACGTACAAAGTCATTCTGTAGAGGAATGTGCTTCCTGCGTGCATGGACCACACCAACGTTCTATGCTATGGCAAAAGCACTCAGGTTGTCACAACACAAAATCATGCAAGGCATAGACTTCTACGACTCAAATATCAGATACATTAGACATACTACCTCAATAGCCCAAGCCCTGAGAGAAAAATGCTCCGCCTGTCATGAACTACTTGCAATGCAGCCCTGCTTAGCGTTGTTTACGACATAACATTACCATAAGGTCAAGCGCAAGATCTTTGACTGCGAGGAAATGTGGAGCAATGCACACATGTAGTCTCGAGGTGAGATCTCTGACCCCTACTAGTATTCGGTGAACCAAGTGCAGGCCCGGAACTCATAGATTTGAACTAGATGGAGGTCCACGCGATGGCCGAACCATAGCTCGTACAACGTGAAATTGCTTGGAAGAGGACCATGTCCCATGCGGTACCATACCCACGTTATGTAGGAGAAGTCCTCAAGGCAAAGAACTTTGGAAGACATCACTCGGACCGCATGGCAAGGACTGCATCGTCTGTGTAGTTTCAGTGGTCACACACATCGTCTTGTTGTGATGCAGGAAGTGCAGAGAGCTGGTGAAAAATGCTGTGCTGAGTAAAGAAGGTGCCCATGAGGCCTAAGAACTTGCCACCATGATGCAAGCAGAACATGTGAAGGGTGTGACAAGACTGGTGTTTAGAGATCACTAGCCACAGGAGGATCACCAGGGCGGCATCGCTCTTGTGTGGGAGGTTGTAGACTTAACATATCTAGGTGCAGTCATTAGTAAGGACGGGAACATATCCCCCCAATCTGAGAGAGACACAATAGAGAGGGGACCAAGAAGGTCCGAGTGAACCAACTGTAGCGAATTCAGCACCTATGAGGTACAGTCAGGGTGAATAGAACAAGGAATTGCACCATGAGCACAGAAGAGAAAGCCGACCTTGGGCGACTTCTCGAAGGAAGCTGTGTCAACATGAAGGGTTGGCTGAGTTCAAATGGGCTTGGATGTCGTGACTGAGCTCACATTGTGAAGACAGTGATGGACCAAATGCTGGTTTTTAGAGGTAAACCTAATCATGCCTCAATTACACATAGAAAGAATCTATGTTTTATATGTACATAGCCTACATAAAGTTCTCTCTAAGGTTAACAATAGGTGTTCATTGGAACAATTTTGCATGAAGAGATTCCATTGTCAATCTCTATTAGGAGTGAGAAATCTGTACTTATCTGGACCTAAAATCCAAAACCTGACATATTTGTGTACTTATACCCGTACACAAATATGTCAGGTTTTAAGAAGTAAGAGGATGATTCACAATAAATATCTAGAAAAAACATTGTAACACTATCTTGAAGACCAACCACACGGCCAAGATGTTTCTGACAACCTAAGCGCCGACAAAACATCTCTGTTCAATAAGAATTCATTAGTGTATTCTCTTTGGTTCCAACCAGCTGCACAACTCAATACACAAATTCAAAACACTTCTGGGATATGGGTGATTATCTCCACACCAGGAGTTACATCCGATCCCCTCGCAAAACGTAAAACTGTTTGTGGCAGTGTAACGGGGGGTTTCGCTAGGGGGATGAAGGATATGTACTAATTTATTAGTCTGAGAGATCACGGAGGGACAAAGAGACACAAAGAACACAAAAGTTTGTGATTTTTTTTTGGACTCTATACCTCCCATTAAAAACTGCAGATACACTCTGCCATTGAGGATGGAAAAGACTTTGGAAGCACCTCTAAAGACCGCATCACATGTTTAGATAGTGCGACATCATTTCATAATTCACAATAGAAATTATAATTAGAACCATCAAAACCAATGAAATTTCTAAACCAATCATGTTCTTGGAGCATCCTCAGACTTTATTGACTGATCTGGACAATTCTCACCAGTAAGCTAGTCTATGCATGCATTAGCTGACATTCTCTGATGTCTACTAGCTATATCACAAGATACACTCTCCCAATACACTTTCAATTTTGAGGTGGGAGATCCCGAATTCTGGTGTACCCTATGTCCCCCCCCCCCCCCCCT
>SZWC01001925.1:92438-141301 GCA_023375785.1 Penium margaritaceum
TCCCCCCCCCCCCCCCCTTGAAACATGAAAGTGTATATGGTGATTCTATGGGGAGATGCAGCTGGGGGGGATCAAATATTGTGCACTAATGTACATATGGAAAAGAAATCGAAAGGACAATGAAACAGTATAGTACACGATACACAATTGTAGTAGGTGGTCAGTACGATGTATCCCCCGCTACGAACTATCATTCCACTCTCTCAGCAGGGGGGAGGGGGGGGGGAGAGAACTCGTACCCATTGCTTAGAGCCGTTGCGAGTTTAAAAAACATGCAACCAGTGTCTGTTTGTTCCCAATTGTTGCTTGAATAGAAACCCTTCGCGTTCACAATCGACAAACTGGTAATCCAAGATTGGAGTCCGTATAATCTGGTTATTGATTCCTGAATAGGAAAGCCTTCATGTATAATTTGTACATTATGTTGTGTTTACCGGCTACACACCCAGATACACTTTCCCAGTATAAATTTAACATTTGGAGGAGTGTCTCTACATCCAGATCTACATCAGCTCATCCCTCCTCCAACACATGAAGGTCTGTTTACAGAATTCATCGAGACATGTAGTTGGGGGAGGCAATGAAATATACAATATGAATATTAGTATGAAAATACACTATGTATGATTGGAGATGTTTAGAACAAACAACAAAACTGCAATGAAGACTATGCACAAGTGTATAAGTGTTTGGCATCATGAGAATACACCTCCTTTTACACTCTTTTAATAAACAATTGGGGGCGAAGAGATCGTGTAGCATGAAAAAGTAAGATGTAGAGACAAAGTCGCTGATCAGTCGTTGATGATTGTGAGGTGTGAGTCGAGCGACAATCATTTTTCCGGTTAATCAACATGTTGATTGTCGCTCAACCAACAAGAATATACATGGACACTTGAAATGCCCTGTTTTATGGTTTGATGTTAGGCATTGGGGCAAATGATGTTAGATGTCATATGCAGACTTGAGTCGTTAACACAAATTTCATCAGAAATGGGTTTGGAGCACTAAGTATATCTAATGTCATCCTAACATTGAAGTTGTAATTGAAACTTGTTTATGTTTTTCTATACTTCATCTTTTTATCTGATGATAAGTATCTTCTCAATTGAACACGTGCAGTACTGGGATTCATGTGAACAGAGGTAGTTAGAGGAAACGGTGTGCAAATCTAAACGAAGGTTCCCTGAAACTTCCTTACTTGTCTACAATGCATGTTCGCAACTTGCTTGATGAAGTTTTTTGGGGTGATTGACCATGAATGGGTGTTTTGGGGAGAGAAAACCAGCGATAAACACACATGCAGAAGTGGAGGAATGGAAAGAGGCAGAGGGAGTGCAACAAGATAGGAAAAAAAGTAACTAATAAGCGATGCACGAAGAAGAACGTCTTGCATATGGAGAGCACTCACAGTAGTAGACTTAATATATTTCTCAACAAAGAGATACATCCTATTGCAAGAACAACCAAAGAGCAGATCAAGCTCAAGAGGAGGGATGAAGAGCACATCAGAAATCAACAAGGGCACATGTAATCTGGCTCCATTCCAAGGACTGCGTACATTCCATGTAGCAGTGAGCACCCCTGTAGTTGCAGCTATGGAGAGAGCATCCACTGCCAGTGCTCATCGGCTGCTGGTGCAATTGCTACTGCTATCTCGTAACACGTCTCTTTTTTCCCTCCTTCCCTTGTGTGGTGGCAGCCATGCCCTCGCCTTATGCACCTAAGCACCCTCCCTAGCCCTTGCCTACTCGGGAAAGGAATGTTGAGCCCAGGGAAGGGGCTCACAGGAATGAAAAATCTCAATGAAGGAAGTAAGATAAAAGAAGTGAAGAGGTTGGTGTACTTGACGTGTGCACCAAGCATGACCGTGTCGGACACAACTGGGACCGTTTGCGTATGGCCAGCCAGCGGTAGATGCACATCGCGTCGTGCGAGTATGCTGCTACCATCTCTGACTCTCCCTAGCATAGGGAGTGAAACTCCCTGAGGCACGTTACCCTCATTGCGAGATTGTATAAAATGAACAAGGTCACAACCAACTCCTACATACGACGAGGGTTGGCCCCTTCACCCATCCTAGGTGCACCCACGACAGGACAAAGTCCAGGAAAATCACCTGAAGAATGGCATATATGATACTGTAAGAAAAATGAAATCCCTCTTAGGATCTTTGAAGTGCTGTAAGAATCATTGACTTACTATCACACATTCTCTGCTCATCCACACACGGCATAGATACTCATGCCAGATATCATACTCTGCACAAATTTCAAGAAGTGACGCACAGTGCATACACACACGACCCGTCTCTTGTCAATTCCAATGGTACGCTGTACGCCCAAAATAGTTGACTTGCTATGTACAAAAGTCAAAAAAGAAATGTACAAAATAACCTGCCACCTATCTGTACTTATCTGGCATCTAGAAATACAAAGAGAACCAAGGAAAAAACAGGTTCTTGGCTTTCTGTTCCGCCTGAGTCTTCTTCGAGCATCCCGGACGTGGGTCGATATATTCAGTCACCGTGCAACCAAGGTCAGCGGATGCCCAGCGCCCTCGATGCAATCCATGGAAGAGATTGTCTGGATCTACGGCAATCCATTTGCTCTCCTTCGATCTCTCATTCATCGCCTCGAGAGGAACTCACGCTCGCACTGTCAGTCTCGCAATGGTCCAGATCCTCCGATGTCACTCGCTCACACTGTAGACCATTGACCGGTCATTCTTTTGATCTTTTGAAGGACCTAGGTGATTTCTGTTCTTCTAAGCAGAGCATCAAGCGAGCTCCGTTGATCTCATTCAATTCTCCGTCCTTGTTCTTGCTGCTCGGCTCCTTCCACGTCTGCTGATTCCTTGACAATGTTATGATCATGAGACCGATTGATTCTGACCCAGAGCCATCATCCTTACAAGTGCAATCCCCGCGGGAATACATGCACCACATGTTCTTTCTCCTGTCGGAATTAGGAGGAGTAGAGGATGTTGCTGTATGGTGACTTGTGGGACACCCAAAGGGGCACACCCACGGCCATACCAGACCCCGCCAGACAGGACGAGTGGAATAGTAGACAGGAGGGTTGGACTGGACCCTTCTCCCCCGGCCCTCTTGTCTTGTTATCATATCTTTCACTCAAGTTGCAAGTGCCGAGCACAAAGTGAGTTTGGGCACAAAGCATGCCACTGGTCTCCAAAATTTAACAGACAACACATAGCTCTTGCAGCTGTCTGAGTCTGGCGGGCGTCAACGGGTTGGAACTGGCTCACTCATTAGGGCCAGACCCCCTCTGCATCAGCCCGCAGAGAGGACCTTACTGCAGTCGAACCCAGCATCGCTGTCGAAGCGAGGTTTCAAAGTCCCAAAACCATTCAGTCTCCACTCTGCAAGAAGTGAAACCTTAGGCACTAGAACGGGCATCTGCTGAAGGAGAGGCCAGTCACCCGTCTTCTGGGGGTCTGATGCATTGGTGCAACTTATGCATCCGGGCGTGTGTGCTCCATGCCAAGGTGTAGTCAATGCTGTTGCATGTCCATGCAACATCATTGAATACAAATATTGTATGTCCGTGCATTTAACTCCTTCTCCTACAAATCTTGATCCTCAAGTGCCTACTGTTGTCTGGCGGAGCCAATGGATGCAGTAGGTAGCCCATGTGGTGTAGATCTGGCTGCAGATGGTGGAGTTTGCTGGAGTCTAGAAAGCCTCTGTAGCAAGGTGTGCATGTACTTAAGAGCACCAGAGTGTCCACGCTGCAAGCATCAGATCTCATCTTTGTGCCTTTCGCAGTTTGTGAATCGCTGGAGTATGTTGGCTTGCTGATCCGGACAGTGAGATGGGGTTGGAGGGATCAGCTAGCTCCTTTCCCTTGTCACCGCCTAGCGCCACATCAGTATGGGTCCACATTGTCAAAGTGGTCGGAACAGGAAGTTAAGAGCGTCTTACCAAGGGATGGACCGTTGGAGAGAAATGTCATCCTCGCGAAAGATCCAGCTAAGGCAAATACTAACACCAATAGTTCATATGTTGACATTAGAAAGGGGTTGCTGATGTGAGCAGTATTGTTTCTAACATCAGCAGATGACCCTTTCATCTACTATAATGCACAAGAGGAAGGGGAGGGGGCTCCTTTGTCATCCTTTTCTCACCAATTCCGTGGTAGTGGCTGCCCGTGGATTCCACTTCTGCTATTGTACAAGAGTGGTGAGACTCCGTACCTCTACACCTGCATTATGCAATTGTGCCGTGTAGTCATAGCTGCTACTGTTGTAGCATTTTGTAGGCACATAGCTATGCTATTCTAGCTATGCAACTGCTGTTGCTAATTCTTTGATGCTATGGCTGCTGCTGTGGCTGTCGCTGCAATATTGTTGCTTCAGCATTGCTGCTTCTGCTACTATTGCTGCTAACTTACTATAGCTGTGTTGTTGTAGCCTGCTGCTGGTGCACCACGTAGCTGCCACCACTAATTCTGCTATTGGCTACCACTAGCGTATACTGCTGCTTCTGCCTACCACCACTGCTACTGCTGCTAGCTGCCAGGGCTACCCATTCCCGCTAGTATCTGATGCTCTTGCTACTGCTCACTGCTTTAGCACGCTACTGCTGCCGTGTGCTGCTGCAATCGCTCGGTGCTATTGCTGTTGCTAGCTGTAGCAGCTCTGTACTGTTGTTGCTGGTGACTGTTGCAACATCAAGCCACTATTGCTACACTCCTGTTGCTTCTATGGTGATGACGGCGACTCCCACTTTCACTGCCTATGCCGCTGACCACTTGTGGCAGTCTCGTGGTGGTGTTGCTGCTCTGGACATCTCGACAGCATCCCTGTGGACTGCTGCGGCTGGTCGTATGACATTGGCTGTAGTTATGACTCTCAATTCAATTGCTAATGGTGCTCCTTTGCTTACGATTGGCTCTTTGCTTATCCTCATAAGCAGCATACCAAAACTCTGCATCCTCTCCCAAGAGTGCCTCTCATTTCACGTGCCTTCATCAGGTGCCATCAAGGGAAAGCTATGTGTGGGCAAGACACACCCCTTTGGACTCAGTCGGACCACGGAAAAATCAGCTGCGATATCCCAAGTGACCAAGAATTCACGACAAACCAACTCGTGGCCGACAAGGGAAACTAACTGCCCCTCATTGTAGTTAGGATGGACACTAAGGAAGACTGTTCGTCTCAGGCTTGTCACTCTAACCTTGTGAGTGGGGTCTCTTGACGTCAAGTCAGCCATCCATTCAGCCCTAGAGGCCAGTGGTTGAAGACAACCACAGGGCTCGTGAGAGCAACCCGATGCTAAGGTGCTCATCTCGGGTTGCCGAGCAGGCAGTTGGGCCACAACCAAAGAGGTTGTAGGCTTGCATCAAAGGAGAGAGGGTGTAGGAGACACATGGGCAGGTGCTAGCTCATGTTTGGGGGACAGAGATACTGGTACAAGACCAGGAGTGATTGGGGATAAGGTCCTTGGCACAAGATCAAGTGTGCGAGAGGGAGCCGTTGCAATACGGGACAAGATATACCAGAGGGAAGTGGCACCGGAACGAGAGCAGGTGGGCAAGACGGAACCATCATTGGCATGGAAGTAGGTATGCTAGAGGGAACCAGCAAGGTCACTGAATCCACACTGAAAAAGGATGGTTCATCATCAGCCGGACACCGGAACACATGTGAGGAGGCCCAAATGGACCCATCGATAGGTCTGCACTCCGACATCCGCTGGGAAGAAACAAAAATAGGAATATGGTGAGCGGCCAGTGATAAAATTCTGGATAGGTCACGATAGGTGAGAGCCTCAACGAAGAGCCTCGACAATGCGGCGGCGAGTGGGGTCCCAAAAGTGCCAAACCTTGGACCCTTGCTCTTTTTTGGTAAACCAAATGCAGGCCAGGGACCCTGAGATACAAGCAAGATGGAGGCCGGAGTAATGGCCAAAGCATAGCTCCCACGACATGGCATGGTCTGGAAGAGGACTGTGCGGCAGGCGGTTTGTGACCCGCATCATGTAGGAGAAGCCCTTTGAGCAAAGGACTATAGAATTCTGCACTAAAAATACATGGTGTGAATGGCATCCTTCATGGTGCGGTTCGAACCCTAAGACACAAAATCATGCTATGGTGTAGTAGAGATGGAGGGCTAGGATAAAGTACTGTGTTTATCAAAAAAGGTTTCCAACTCACCTAAGAACTCGCCACCATAATCCACGTGGAACCTGTGAAGGGTTTGATGAGACTAAAATTAGTAAATCACCAGCCACAGGTGCACCGCAAGGGCTACATAATTCTTTTGGCAGAGTCTGTGGAACCACATCATTCGGGTGAAGTCATCAATAAAGGTGAGAAGATATCACCCTCAGCCTGAGAGAGCATCAATGGGGAGGGGATCGAGAAGGTCCGATTGGACCAACTCTAGCGGACACAGCGCCTTGTGATTGGAGTCACTGTAATTCAACAATGCATTTAACCCTAAGCGCAGAAGAGACACTTAGTCTTGAACGGCTTCTCAAAGGAAGCTGCGTCAAAAGAAATGGAATGCTGAGTTGGAATGGTCATGGACACAGTGTCTGAGCTCACATGATAAAGGTGGATATGCAGCAAATGCTAGAGTTCTAGGGTGAGAACGCTAGTGAGAAACAAATGCGTAGAAGTGGGGAAAGGAGAAGAGGTAGAGAGAATGTAACGAGACACACAATGCAAGACATTGAAAGCTAATTCATGAATAACAGTGAAACAAATTTCAAAATCAGTGACTATGGCGGAGTCATAAGAGTGATCAACAGAGAGACCTAATCTCATGCAAGCACAAACATAGACAATCCCGAGCTCATGAGTATGCACAAAGATCACATTGGACATGACAAAGGGGCCAGACAGACCATAAAAATGGACCACCCTAATGCTCTGGACAGGCAAAAAATGACCAGATCATGTGTGAATAGACTAAACTGACGCAACGAGATCGAGAACAAAAAATTCACAATGACGACATGTCATGTGATTGGTGGCACCGGAGTCCATGATCCAGGTGCCACTTGCCTCAAGACCCATCATTCCCATAGACCAACAGGTCACGGAGCACTATGCCTCTGCTAGAAGCTCGGTACAGGATTGAGACTAACCCCCAAAACAAACATCTATGACTTGCCAAACCAGTTGGTACTATCATGTTGATCCTCATCACAAGCCAACTCAGCTTCTCCACAAGCACCATCACAGGCAAAAGTAGGACAAGCTGTCTGTGGACCAGGCGAATGTGAAAACATACTTGTACCTCCATGGGTGCATAGAGCCAACAGCTGACAAAGCTTCAAAATGATGCATTCCTGAGGGTCCATGTCTCTGGCGCAACCTTGAATTGCAAAAGGCTCAGCTGCTATGGAGGTTTCCGCACAACCCGTCTGGGTGGTGCCAGAAGCAGTCCACTGAGCATGTGCGGCCCGGAGACCACATGTAAACTGGCTTAATTCCAGGGACTGTTAGCACTTTGTGTAGCAGTGAACGTCCCCGCGGTTACATCAGTTGACTGAGCATCTACTGCCACTTCTTGCCACATGCCGCTACTCCTGCTGTTACTGCCCCTTACTGTCCTTTGTTGTCCCCAATGCCCCTTGTGTGGTAGAGACCACACCATGAGTAGAGATAGGCAGGGAAGTACGAGAGGAAGAGTGGAGGCTGAGAGACATTGTCAGGGATATCGTCATCACCACAACCAAAGTACTTGCTTGTTGTGCATGAGAAACCTCCTTGGCCATGTTCTCTGGAGGTTTTATTTCTTAGCCTGAGGGAGCAACTGAAGGGACTCAGGCAGATCAATTGCATTAGGACAATCAAAGCAGATGAAGAGGTCATTGTACTTGATGTGTGCACCGATTATGATGGTGTTGAACACCCACATTTGGGACCCCCTGTTAACGCTACGCATACTGTAGATGCACATCATTCAACACCAGTATATGCAGTCCTTGTTGCATGAGTCTCCACAAAAAACAAAGTCAGGGCCAACTCCCACCCGCGGCGAGGGTCGGCCATAACACCCATCCCAGTTGTGCCTTAGAAGGAAAGTCCACAACTATCTTATGGGGAAAAGCATAGAGCAGACCGCACATAGCTCACATAGCTTTCTGAGTCTTGTCGGCATTGGCGGACTAGTACTGGCTCAGGTAGTAAGGCCAGACCTCATTTTTTTCAGTCCACGGCTAGAAGGGAGCCTGCCAATAGTCGAACCCCATATCAATGTTGTAACGGGATGGTGATGTCCGAAATTCCTTCAGTCACTGCTATGTGGGGAGGGATACTCAGGCATTTGGACGGGTGCCCATGTTGTGGGGAGGCCGTTGAAGGAGAGGCAATTCACCTGTCTCGAGGAGGTTTGATGTGATGGTGCCATGGAGGCACCTCCAGATGTCTGCTGCAAGCTGAGCCACAGCTAATCCAACTACATGACAACCTGGCATGTCTATGTAGCCATATCCTCCTCCTCTAAATCACGCTGCAACTGTAAGGCGGATTCAGTGGAAGTTGCCAGCTAATCCTATGGTGTAGATCAGACTATTATAGATGGATTCTGCTACAGTCTTGACAGCCTCCTCAACAAGGTGCGAATCTCTCTCAGGGCAGCGAAGTGCTCCTTCTATTGGCCCCTAATCTCATCTTGCGCCAGTCACAGGTACTCAGTTGCTCGAGTGCGTGGGCTCAATCAGCCTGATATGGATCTGGAGTCAGAGGGATCGGCTGGCTCCTTTCCCTTGTTGCCACCTCGTGCCATGCACCATGCTCAGTATGGATCCTTATGTCAAATTAATCACGCAAAACGAACAACATTTCTTCAGATGATGGAAAAAATGAATGAAATGATATCCCAGCTAAAGTCTGGACCAAGAAAGATGCTGATATCAATAGCCTCTCTGCTAATATCAACCAAGGATTGGTGATGCCAACAGTGTTGATGGTGACGTTAGCGGCTGACCCCTCCTTTTTTTTAAGGTTCCGTGAAAGAGGAAGGAGAGGGGATGATCTCGTCATCCCCTTTCTTTTGCAGTCGCTGTTGCGGCAGCCCATAATGACCATGTTAACTGCTATTCTTGCTGCGCAGTCACGAGGCTATACAACTGCAACGCTGTGTAGCAATGTATCTGCAGTACAAAGTTGTACTATATAGCAGTAGCCACTACTGTTACAATAGAACGCAACGACAGTGATGTATTTGTGCAGCTGCAGCTACGTAACATCTACTGCTTGTGTTGCTTTGCTGCCACGATTGATCTAATGCTACTACTACTACTACTACTGTAATGTTGCTCCTGTTGCTCTTGTTGCTGCTATGGTTGTGCTGTTGCAGCTGTGTTGCTATAGCCCACTGTTGTTAGCACACGTTGCTGCCACCCTTTCTGTTGCAGCTGGCTGCCACTGCCACTTTCTTCTTCCATTATGACTGTCGTTGATCACTTATGCAACGAGTTGCTGCTCTCATAGGCTATTGCTTTTTCTTGGTGCTTCTGGTACCAATTGCTGCAGCAACTCTGCACTGTTAGTGACTACTGTTGCTTCCAGTGGGTGCTGTTGCTGTAGGCCACTACTGCTACCCTGGTACTACTAGGCCACACCAATGTTGTTTCTCTAGTGATCATGAAGTCAACACACGCTCTCACTTCCGATAACGCCGGCCACTCAAGGCCTGGTGGCTGAGCCACGTAAATCTCCTCATTCAGAGAGTAATGGAGGAACGCATTGTTCACATCCATCTGGTGCAGTTCCCAGTCACACTGAGCAACTACACCAAATAGAGCGTGAGCTGAGGTCATGGGGCCGACAGGGGCAAAGGTGTCAATGTAATTGATGTCCTCGATCCGAGAGTACTCCTTGACGACCAAGCAAACCTTGTGGCGTTCCAGTGAGCCATCTGGCTTCACTTTCTTGCAAAAGACCCTCTTGACCTAAATAGCCTTCCTCCCAGGTGGAAGGTCGACTAGGTCATAAACTCCGTGCTCTTGGATGGCGCGGAGCTCATCCTCGCAGGCAGCACGTCAGGCGTCAGCATCCTGTGATGAGAGAGCTTCTCTCAATATGCCCGGATGAGGCCCCGTAGAGGGAGAGCTCTGAGTGGCAAGTGCGAACGCCTCAGCGCCAGGTTTGACGACCACAAGGTCAGTTGCTGCATCACAACCGATATGAAACTCGCGAGTAAGGAGATCGTGCCCTACTAGGCACATTCGATGTACCTCTATCTGCTAAGTGTGGGCACACAAGCCTAGGGCCTTTGTGCCAAGATCACCACTCACAACGCTGCAAGTGGAGCGCCTGGGTGCGGGACCTCACACTCGCTGGACTGCGGAGTCCAATGGTCAAAGACGACTGCCGGGCTCACGTGAGTAACCTGGGCTCGAGGGGCTCACCTCCAGCACAGGGACAGGCACGACCATAGTTGGTGAGGGCTGAGGCAAAGGAGCACGTGATTCCGTGCGAGGAGATGCATGTGTGGGAGACACAGGACTGGGTGTGATAGAGGGAGCAGGTGAGGAAGGACCACGCACAGAGGCCGGAGTGCTGGCAGACAAAGGTACTAGATCATGGGTGCCTGTGGGGTTGAGGGAAAAGGAGTAGAAGTCAGATGTGCTAGAGAGGTCTTTGGGCCGAATGCGCTGGTTGCTGGATCATCAAGAGCCGGAGACGAAGAAATGGAGGGGGCTTGAATGAACACATCAGCCGGACGAGAGGTGCTCACAGGCTCAGACTCCCCCATCCGTCGAGAAGCCTCACACTTGGGAACGTGCGTGACGGAGAGCAACGTGATTGAGGGCAGATTGTGGTAGGCGAGGGACTCAAAGAAGAGCCCATCGCGGGACTCAATCGTGGGATTCCAAGAACTCTGGGCCCTCAACCATGGGGAGATGCCTACAAAGGCACCCAAGCGACCCCGCGGTGAGACCTTGGACCCCTGCTGGTCCTTGGTGTAGCACACAGAAGCCAAGGATCCCCAAACATGAGCGAGAGGCAGGTGAGCACGGTGGCCAAACCAAAGCTCGTACGGTGTAACGTGGTCCGGAAGGGGACCGTGCGGGAGGCGGTTCCAGACCCACGTCATGTAGGCAAATCCTTCGAAGGTGAAGGACTCTAGGAGACCGCACTCAGATCGCATAGCGCGAACCGCATCCTTCGTGGTGTGGTTCCAGTGCTCAGAGACACCGTTCTGCTGAGGAGTGGTAGAAGTGGAGACCTGGTGAAAAACCCCGTGCCTGTCGAAGAAACTGTCCATCTCACCAAGAAACTTGCCGCCGCAATCCTCACGGAAGGTATGCAAATTGTGGCAAGACTGACGCTCAGCCATCGCCAGCCAGAGGCGAACCGCGAGAGCAGCATCAACTTAGCGGTGTCAACATCAACAGATAAGTCACCGTTTGAAGTGGTTTATAGCCACCACCCACAGAGCCTAGCCGCCCTTGCTACGACAACATCTCTTCCAGCTGTGCAAGATATTGTTTATGGGTTTTCCACCACGTGGAATGTGGTGTAGCAATGGTTGTTAAAGGCACAACAGCAAGCACATAAGCATCAATCTACAGTGGATTTCCAAAAAGGCGATCAGGTGATGCTAAATCCTACCAACCAGTAGCTATTGGGAATCAAGGGCCCAAAACTTCAGCCGCGATAGGTGGATCCGTTCCGCATTCTAGAGAAGCGGTCAGCCATTTCCTACAAGCTAGAGCTTCCAGCTCATAACACCATCCATCCAACGTTTCATATCTCTCTACTTTGTGCCTATTGCGACCGTACTACCTTCTTTCAGGGTCGTGGGACAACTCCACATCCTACTGTCCAGGTTGAAGGAAGTGAAAATTTTGAGGTGGAGAATATTCTTGTGGACCACCAGAGGGGACATCGGTGCAAGTTTCTAGTGCAGTGGAAGGGGTACCCAGCTAAGCAAAAATCATGAGATCCTAAGGCCAACTCCCATGTTGGGGGTACCAAAACTGTTCTCCAAGAGCATCTCAAGCACGCGGAGACATCGTGCCTCCGACGTGGGGGTTGAATAAAACAAGATGCCCATGTTTTTCAGGCACACTCGGGGTCTTGTCCAAGTTTTGGGGGCGTTTGATTTCTTTTCTTAAATCGAGCGAGTGGTCGAGCTCGCCTCAGCTCGACCACCGACGGGAGGAGGAGGAGGAGGAGGAGGAGCAAGCAAGTTCGTGCCAGCGGGTGGAGAAAGTCGGCACAAGGGGGAGTATGCTTGCACCTGCAAGCGCGCATTCCAAACACGCAATGCGAGGTTGCATGTCCCCCTCGCAGAGAGCTATGTGATGGTTATGCCACCCGTCAAGGGGTTGTCCCGGCGGCAGACCCCCGACACCAGACGCAGTCAACTTTGACATCAGTACTTCTGATGACGTGCGTACCAATGCGGCCGCACTCACCACCAGCAAGCATATGCGATGATCTCTGACACATGTAGTAGCTCATTGGAGCACAGCCCCTCCATCGTGTGGAAGCAGAAGATACAAGATGGATGCCGATCTCGATGATTGATGATCATGCACTTCTCGCACTAAGCATTAGGTGCAAGTAGGGCACTGGGTACAGTGCAAGTACCTTGTTAAATCAAGCTAAGAGAGTAGTAAGCTACGGCGGGAGCTAGTTGGCCGAAGGGCATAAACATCTTGTACATTGCTCATTGTAATCAACCTATATTCTTTTAGCTCTCGCTTCCAAGCATCTCCACGTCTATCTTTCCGTTGTGATTATGCTCTGCACAGACCAAGGTTAAATCTGCAAAGAGCATGCACTCTCATATGCTTGTAAGTGTATGAGTTGACTAAACAATGTTACCGCGTCAACACCAACAAGGCTAGGAAGCTTCTTAGCACTTTCTCATAGTATCTGAGTAGCGAGACTCTTCTTGTTAAGATACGCGACACAGGGGGCAAGTCCTTGTACGGCCTCAAGTAGTCTCCTCGGGGTTGGAACCGGGAGATCACTGGCACCCTGACTTGTGTGGGATATGTACAGAGTGAGGCAGATCCCTCCCTCTTTATTTGACAGACGCCTGAGCGGTTCACCGCCATCTTCGTCTATGTGGACGACCTTATGATCGCGTATCCTTCTATGGAGGCCATGAAGGAGGCCAAGGCAGTTCTCCAGACTGCCTATAGGATGAAGGACATTGGTCCTGCAGTGGTGTTTCTTGGCATGGAGATCGTGCAAGACCGAAGACGCTCAATACTATTACTCCATCAGGCTTGATACGCACGCGTCGTGGGGGAGCACTTAAGTGACCTCCTTGGCAGAGTACCCAGGGCCTCCACGCCTCTCACACCTGATGGGCAGGATGCTCTAAAGGTGGACAACCCCACACAATTGGGGGGGACGGTGGATGTGACCTTGTACCTCCGTCTCATCAGATCTCTGATGCACCAGGCCACTACCACACGCCTTGACATCGCCTTCGCCGTGAACCTCCTTGCACAGTTTTCGCACGCTCCACATGCTAAAGCCCTTCATACGGCTGTGCGAGTGGTGCGGTACGTGGTCTCCACACTATACCTCTGACACTGCTTTTGCGGCCAGTGCTCGGTGGTTCTAGACGGCTAAACCGACACCAACTGGGCCTGCGGTCCACATGGATGTAGTCGCACCGGTTACGTGTTCCTGCTCGGTGGCAAAGCTGTGTCCCGGCGCAACGGGAAGCAAGGCTGCATTGCACATAGCTCGTCGGAGGCGGAGTACATTGCTGTAGGTGCAGGGACTGCTGAGGAAGTATCGTTGCATCGCCTCTTTGTTGAGCTGGGTCAATCAGTACCCGCCATTATGCTTCTTTGCAATAACCAGAGTGCTCTCGCCATTGCGGATAACTCTGGTATCTTTCACACTCCCACAAAGCACATTGCAGTTGAGCATCACTTTGTGCATGATCTTGTAGAGCAACACGTGATATGGGTTGGCACTGACATGCAACGTGCTGACTTCTTGACGACGGCACTAGCAAGCGCGAAGTTTCTGGTGGCCATTTGTTCTGCTGAGCTTTGCTCCTTGCCTCAAAGTGGTTGAGTGTGGAGTGTGTCTATGTCTACATCATGCCTGTTGCTGCACTTGTTGTACTTGTTTCTGTCCTGCACGTGTATGGATATGCTTACTATTGGGTCATGGGGGAGTGTTGTGATTTGTGACGTTCTTGTCGACTTGCATAGTTTACTATGACCACTCGGCTGTGTCCATGCCCTTGCAGATCCCTCATGCCGACCCAAGTGGTACCGATGCGTCTTCTAGTGGTGGAATACCAATTTGGAGCTGACCGTCGACCGTCCCAGAGCTCTGGACGCTACAAGGGACCTCCTGCACTTTTTCTGCAGCACCTAGGAGTTTATCGGTGGACTGGCCGTGGGCCCGATTTGCATGTTTTTGCATTTTGTGTTCACCGTTTGATGCCGGATACATACATGTGATCAGTTGTAGCATCCAGCTTGTGATTCTGCACGTCTACATTTAGACGGGGTAGGGTTCTGACATGTCTACACTGAGTGATGACCAAAACGGTGGTTTTGGGTTGGTTTAAGGGCAGACCTTGTGATTAAGGTGTTAAATCGAGATCGAGATGAGAAATCTCGATCTTGAAGTCGGTCTCGATCCTTTCGGTACGAGATGTCTCGTCCCGTCGGTCAAAACCGGGAAATTCTTGATCTCGTACCAAAGTGCACGTGGCGGGTCTCGATCTCGTACCGATCTTGACCTCGTTGTGCGACGTCTCGAATTTGCACAAGTGAGGGCGCGTTCCGAGAGGCACTTTTCTTGACTGTGGTGATGAAAGGACAGTGGAAGGTTGCGTGGGAGTCCTGACCACCGCATTTTGTCAAAATATTGCTAATGTGGCACATAAATGGATCAAACCACTTAGAGAATGAGACAAATTACCAGTCTGTGCGGAGAATAGACGTGTAGGAGATCCGAATAGAAATCGATCTGCAAAAGAGCCGTCAAAGTTGTGCTCATTCAATGTATCCGCCTCATATTCATCCTGGTTTACTAGAAGAAAGCTACAAAGTTTGGCGGTAGAAAATTTAGTATTCGCAAACCGTTAAAGTGATTCTACAATGTGTGTCTTCTGACTTATTCACGTACCGATCCTACAACCTTCACGTATAAAGGCCTTGGCACACATGGCAGGTCCACACAAAAATGTGAGAATGACACTGCGGTATGAGATTCTCGTCTCGATCTCGCATGACATGTGACGTGTCTCGGTCTCGTCTCGTCTCGCACGAGACAATTTGAGATTGTCTCGTGTCATGCGGTACGAGACAACGAGACGAGACAAAACCGAGACAATCGAGATCGAGACCGGTCTCGATCTCGATTTAACACCATTATGTATCGTGTTTTTGTACCGCGGTACTACGATACCGGTACGATATCGGTACTGACCTGGCAGGGTACCCGTCTTCCGTACCACGGTACCATACCGTGGTACAGTACCGCGGTAGTGAGAAAGTGAAGGAAATAAAACTTTGACTAGTAATGGTAATGCGATACACTTAGGTCAACGTGGTACTCCGGATGAGGGCGCATTTGGACGCTCACAATGGACAGGAAAGGATTGATGATTATTGTCTTAACTTAAAAAACGGAAAGAGAATTTTGTAACACAAAAGTCGAAGGCCAAGCGTGTGGATCGCGTGGTTGAAACATGACAGGTGTGTCAATGCGCCGGATAGCAACGGTCTAGAAAACGGGTTCCGACATGGGAGGCCGCCAACCGCTCTTGGTATTGCAACCAAGATAACATATCACCCTCGAACGAGGGATCCACACTTTAGGTTCGTTTGGTTTGCAACCTCACGAAGTCCGCATGTTGGTCTTTAGTGTCTACCTTTGGTTGGACACTCTGTGAGGAGTCTCAAAGGCAAGAACTGTAAATGGATGCATGCAAGGTACAGGCTTTTATACTTGCAGAGCTTTGTAAAAGCTTCTGCTTGTAGTGGCTCCACTGGAGCCAACCTCAACCTACATTCCTACTCGGCGCGTCCTTAGACCGCCAAGTGTCATCTTCAAGGCAGGCTCTAGTAAGCTTCCTAGAAGCTTCCTGTCCGAGTTTTGGCCACAAAGAAAATTGTGGCCGTCGCGGGGTTTGAACCCGCAACCTCTGGTTTGAGACTCCAGTGCCTAATCAACCAAGCCGAAAAGGTACGATTCCTATGATGAGCCACAGGGGACATGCCCATTATGGGCAGTGCATTCCTGGCCCATCTCAGAAAATACCTAGGGAACATACTCCATAGAGCAGTGCATGCCTTGTCTGTATGTGTAGCTAGCCAGCTAGGCAGTGGACACGGTGCATACTATTTCAACAAAGTGTACATATGGTGCGACGATGGACGGCTGTCCACATTTTTCCCTGGTGAGAGAAGGAACGAGGACCACCCACCACACTGTTAAATGCTTATGCCCCTTGTTCAGTGTTGTAGGACGGATCAGGAATGCTCTGCCTCTTGTGGAGGTATGACCCCTAGATCCGTTGTAGTGTGACTCAACTATGCTCTGTCTCTTGTGAGATATGACCTGTGAGTACACCATGTGGGTGAGTGGTTGCCCTGGCCATTTTTTTGATTTGGCCAAGTGAGAGGTCATGAGTTTGATCCTGGCCCCATGCATATGTTGTTTGTTGTGGAAGCTTCCAAGAAAGAAAGTCCGTAGCTTCTTGGACGCTACATGGTTGGTCTGTCACCTTGACACTTGGATGCTTATGTGTCAAGCTCACAGTGCAAGTCTATTGGTGACGTGGCTGGTTCAGGCCACTTCCCAGGAATGTGCTTTTGAGTTCTAGGACTGGACAGACAGCTATAAAAGGACNTGACGACTTGAGCTCTTCTTGAGATGTAATGCTAAGGCGTTAGTACTCTTGAAGGTGAAGTGTATGCCTGATTAAGTTTGGGGTGCATGACACATACCTGCAAAGGAAGAAGGTGTAAGAACCTTTGTGAGCTTTTCGGTTTTGCGGCTTCTCTGCCGGAGGTGGTTAGCTCAGTAGCTAACAAAGGGTTATGGGCCCACTCCTCTGGTTAGGGAAGTTTCACGCACGCAACCGCTAAGGTCACAAGCAGTGAGAGCGCCTTCGCTCTCACCCAACTTCTCTGTTTGCAGGGCAACATCAGCAGGAGGGGAATGCAACACATCTGCACCTTTCTACCTTGGGAGCTGAGATCAGCCTACATCAGCCTACATCAGCCTACATCTGCTTGCAACAGCCAACGTGAACAGGGGAAGCAGTTTCCTTATCTCACCAACAGCCTACAACGGCCTCAAACACAGGTTCATCGGCATCAACAACACGTACAGCAGCTGTAGCAGTTGTAGTTGTAGGGATGGCAGGGACAGGGGAACCAGGGAATCATTCGCCCATCCTCAAATTTGATGGAGAGGGGTTTGCACTCTGGAATTGGCAGTTTGAGATCATCATGGATGACAGAGATTTGCTAGGATGTTTTGACGGAACTATCCCAGCACCAAAGGAGGAGGGTGCTAACCTTGTGGCATGGGTCAAGCTCAATAAGAAGGCTCTTGCCATTCTTGTGTCCTCCATACAACTCTCAGTCCTTTCACACATCAGCGGTTGTACAGTTGCAGCCACGGCATACGCCAAACTCGGCGAGGTATTTCAGTCCTCCTCACTTGCCAACCGTCTCTTCATTTTACAAAATCTCATCAGCATGAGGCTTGGTGAAGGGGAGGATGTCTCCGCCTTTATGCAGAAGTTTGAGACGCTCTTGCAACAAGCCACCGGCATGGGGTGGGACCTGAGATCGGACATGCAGGCTATGATTTTTCTGATGACGCTGCCGGAAAGTTGGGGCCCCATGATAATGGTGATTGGAGGGTGGACTGAAGATCTAGTTTCCTACACCACCGTCTCTGAGTATGTGCAGAATGAAGCCATGTGTTGTAGCAGCAGTGAAGTAAACATGGCTGCCTTTGCCTCACGGAGCAGTGGCACCTTCCGCAATACCTCCTCCTCTGGGTTCAGGGGAAACAACAGCACTAGCAACAGTGGAAGGGGTACAAAGCGCCAATGAAACTGCCATAACTGTGGCAAGGTTGGACACTGGGCTCGAGAGTGCCGTGCACCCAAGAAAGAGGGAGGAGACAGGGATGACTGGCAAGGGGGAAATGGTGGGAAGGATCCCACAAGCTTGATGGCTGAGTGTGCCTCCAACAAAGGGAGGGCGATACTCAGGCCAGGAGCCTATGGCCTTGACTCGGGCACAAACGAGCACACCACTTACGAGAAGAGAGACTTTATCTCTCTTGCTCCATGTAACAAGAACTTCAGGGTCACCAACGGCAAGGTTGACGCAGCTGAGGGGATTGGTGACAAGCTGGTCACAGTGGGTGTCAACGGTGGAGATTCTGATCTCAAGCTAGAGGGGGTGGTCTACTTGCCCTCCTTCACAGCCAACCTGCTCTCGGTCTCTAAAATAACTGACCATGGCATGACAGTGGTCTTTACAGAGAAGGAAGCGGTGATAGTTCCTACCAAGGACATCAACATCTCCTACTCTGCCAAGAAGGTTGTCGCATAGGTTCCTCGTGTCGATGGACTCTACGTCTTGCAGACCAAGATGACAACTTCAACGGCTGAATCTTTGGTGGAGAGTGATGATGAGGAGAGCAGCAATGCAGAATCAGATGAGGAAGGACATGTTGGAGCAGCGGAAGCAGTGGCAACAGATGATTTGGCAACAAAACCATAAGAAAATGTAGCCACTGGGGCTGTTCATTCTAGCCTGTGCACATCCTCCAAGAACCTATGGCACAGGCGCTTTGGGCACGTGGCTCATCGCACATTGGAGCTCATGGGAAAGCAGGAGCTAGTGCATGGGATGGAGCTAGGTGATGAGGTGGAGGGAGCAGAGATCATGTGTGAGCCATGTCTTCAAGGCAAGGCGAAAAGGAAACCGTTCAAGCGCAATGGCACGCGCGCTCTTGCACCTCTTGATCTTGTCCACTCTGACATATGTGGTCCCTTTCGCATACCGTCAAATGGAGGCAGCAGATATTTCCTCACATGCATCGACGACAACAGCCGCAAAGTCTGGATATACTTTCTCAAAAAGAAAAGCGAGGTGAAGGAGAATCTGCAGGCCTTTATCGCTATGGTTGAGCGACAAGGAGGAAAGAAGGTGAAGGCATTGAGGACGGACAACGGGGGAGAGTATGAAGCTTGCAGGGAGTGGCTCAAGACACAGGGCATTGAACACCACAAAACTACGTCCTACTCACCTCAAAGCAACGGCGTAGCAGAGAGGATGAACCAGACGCTACTAGGCATGACTAGGTGCATGCTCTTTGACGCAAAGCTTCCTCCTAGGTTCTGGGCTGAAGCAGCACGTACGGCTACCTACCTTGTGAACCTCACACCTGCAGCAGCTCTGCAAAGGAGAGGCAAGAAGAAGCAGACACAGCAGCTGAAGACGCCTCAAGAAGCATGGTCAGGCAAGAAGCCGGACACCTCCCATCTCAAGGTGTTTGGTTGCACCGGATTTGCCAAGGTCCAGGCCGGTGAGGGCCCTGGAAAGCTCGATGCAAGAGCACAAAAGTGCATTTTCATCGGCTATGACACCGCCCACAAAGCTTATCGGCTGTGGGACCAAGGAGCCAAGAAGGTCATCCGCAGCAAAGACGTGGATTTCCACGAATGGTCTGTGAGTAAGGGAGAGCATCTCGAACTCGAGAACGCTCCAAAACAGGGAGAGTGGCTCACTCTCCTTGAAGAGGGAGACGAAGCACCAACACAATGGTATGGGATAGGTGCTGCTACAGGGAGAGGAGCTCATGAAGATGTCTCGCAGGAGTCAGACTCTGATTCCGACGTATCCGGTCCTCTGGAACATGAGGAGGATGCCTCTCCCATCATCAACGACGAACCAGACCTCCAACCTCCGCATCAACAGCACCAGCCAGCAGGTTCAAGGAGCAGTTCACGCCTCAAAGTACCTCGGCAGCATTACGACGCAGACAGGGGTGAATGGACAGGCTTCAACTATTCATTCTTGGTTCAAGAGGAGCCAACGTCTGTCGCAGAGGCACTCACTCGGCCTGATAAAGCAGAGTGGCACGAAGCAATTCGCAGTGAACTCAGCTCCATTGAAGAGAATGGGACATGGGTGCTGGTGGACAGACCTGCCAGGGCTCACGTTGTGGGGTCCAAGTGGGTGCTGAAAGTAAAAAGGAAACAGGATGGCAAGATAGACAAGTACAAGGCACGGGTGGTAGCAAAGGGGTTCTCCCAACGGCCTGGCGCAGAGTACGATGAGACCTTTGCTCCAGTTGTGACGTTTGCCTCCATCCGGTCAATGCTCGCCATTGCTGCTGCCGAGAACATGGAGGTCCACCAGATGGATGTCAAGACAGCCTTCCTTTACGGCAAACTTGACAAGGAGGTATTGATGGAGGTTCCGGAGGGGGTTGATGCTCCTGAGGGCAAGGTGTGCAGATTGGTGAAGGCACTCTATGGGCTAAAACAAGCGCCAAGACTTTGGTACCAGGAGATGGACACGTTCATGGCCAAGGAGTCCTTCATGCACTGCGACAATGATCCCAGCATGTACGTGCATGAGAGTGACAAAGGGACAATGTTGGTCGCCTTGTACGTTGATGACCTGATTCTATGCTCCTCTTCAACGCAGCTGCTAGACGATCTCAAGGGGCAGCTGAGTAGCAGATTCGAGATGAAGGACATGGGTCCTCTTGACTTCTATCTTGGAATTGCCATCAAGCGCGACAGAGCAGCAGGTACAATCAGCCTGAACCAGACAAAATACATCGACTCCATCCTCAAACGATACGACATGGCAGATTGCAAACCTGCCAGCACACCCATGAGCTCGGAGTGCAAACTCTCCACCTCCATGTCCCCATCCAACGAAGCGGAGAAAACTGACATGCTTGGCATCCCATATCAGTCTGCGGTGGGCAGTTTGATGTATGCCATGGTCGCCACCCGACCAGATATAGCCCATGCTGTTGGGCAGGTGAGTCGGTTTGTGGCCAATCCCGGTCCACTTCACTGGCAGGCCGTGAAGCGCATCATGCGCTACCTTCAGGGGACGCGCCACGTAGGCCTCCAGTTTGGAGGCATTGCTGGATCCGCATCACTCCGTCTCATGTGCTACACTGATGCTGATTGGGGAGGGAATATTGATGACAGAAAATCTACCTCCGGCTTTGTGTGTATGTTGAATGGAGGTGCAGTCAGTTGGGCAAGTCGCAAGCAAGAATGTGTCTCTCTGTCAACAGCTGAAGCTGAGTACATCGCCTTGGCTGAGGTGTGTAAAGAGATGCAGTGGCTACGAAGCTTGCTATCTGAGATGAAGGCACCACANTGTGGAAGCTTCCAAGAAAGAAAGTCCGTAGCTTCTTGGACGCTACATGGTTGGTCTATCACCTTGACACTTGGATGCTTATGTGTCAAGCTCACAGTGCAAGTCTATTGGTGACGTGGCTGGTTCAGGCCACTTCCCATGAATGTGCTTTTGAGTTCTAGGACTGGACAGACAGCTATAAAAGGACTTGTCTTGCATGCTGATCAATCAACCCTTGCTTGATGCTCTCTTGCGTATTGACTACTTGAGCTCTTCTTGAGATGTAATGCTAAGGCGTTAGTACTCTTGAAGGTGAAGTGTATGCCTGATTAAGTTTGGGGTGCATGACACATACCTACAAAGGAAGAAGGTGTAAGAACCTTTGTGAGCTTTTCGGTTTTGCGGCTTCTCTGCCGGAGGTGGTTAGCTCAGTAGCTAACAAACCCCCCCTCCTTTCTGTGTCATGAAAGCTCCTACTGTAGCCAGTGAACTGTGTTGAAGTTCGTTGGTCACTCATAACTGTATGCCCACTCGTCTCACACATTCTCCACACACCCATGTACAGATTGATGAACAATGGTACTACCTGGGGAGATGTCTGGCGTAGCCATCCTGGCTGGAGCTGTCAATGTCCTCAAGCTGCTGCTGAACCCAAGAGTGCTCTCTGGCACAAATGTTACCATTACATGATTCTTCATGATTCTCTATGACTCTCTATGTGATGCGGTAGATGCTAGGGCCGTATACTCTCACTACCGTGCCTGCATCATTCTATCTTGCCTTGCATGTGTTGGAGGAGCTGCATGTTTTCCGGGTGCTGATCCTTGGTGGTCTTGACCGTGCGTTGGTGAGTAGCCGCCCTCGGTTATTCCGAGAGGTCGGGCTTGACCCCCGGGTGGCGGCACCCACTCACCCGAGCTCAATGCTTGTGGTGAGTGAGTGCTCAGCGGTACATCTCTCCCTCGCTCCCCTTTCACCTCTCGTCTTGATTCAAGTGCAAGTATTTGCAAGTAAGTTATCGCATCCATGGCGTCTCTTGTTCCATATGCCTGGGGGCATCACCCGCCGCAATACACACGGGCTAGCAATGTAACTTCCCAAAAACTACTGGTATCAGAGCCGTGAGACGTGTTTCTCACTACTCAGCGGTCATGGGTCGTGGAGTTTCCGCGGTCCACGTCTTCCGTGGTCCACGCATCATCGTAGCTACTCTCGCAACTGCTCACGGCCTTCATCTCCTACCCACCCGCAGCAGCAGCTCAGCTGCCCCCTAGGTCTCGTCTCTTGGGGCCTTGCAAGTGCCCTCTCGCCCACTCGCACACTCTCGTGGTCTCTCACTGATGTAAGTTATTGGTTCTTCTCACCGGTCCTCGCACTTGGCCCGGCCCCCCACACCACTCTGAGTAGCGACTCTTGGCTGACCCTTCGGTCGTCCGCGGTGCCTGGGCGGATCTGCCGTCACTCTCTAAGCTTTGTGAGCTGTGAACCGGCTGCCGCGTTCTCCTCGCAGGTGCTCTTGGAAACCACTCACAGTCTTCTGCGGTCTTGAGCGCGTCTACCGCATTTCTCACTGTGCTGTGAACTGCCATCTTTCCTGGCACCCGCACCCCACCCAACTGTCTCACGTGTCTTCACTGCCTCTCTTGACTGCCGTCGAGGCCACCCGTGGTGCTTGTGTGCATCATTCGTCCTCTC
This sequence comes from Penium margaritaceum, assembly GCA_023375785.1. NCBI lineage: Eukaryota > Viridiplantae > Streptophyta > Zygnematophyceae > Desmidiales > Peniaceae > Penium > Penium margaritaceum. The sequence goes on from SZWC01001925.1 coordinate 115,471, forward strand.
CTCCTGCATAGCACTCTCTTACTGCGCCCTGCTTGTCTCTCACGCACCTGTTCTTATCCACTATTGTCCGCTGCAGCCCACTGCTGCCTCAGGTGCTCGTGAGGTGTGGATATCGCTTTCTGCCGACAATCCTCCAACATCTCCCTTCAGTGCACTCCTGGGCCACTCATTGCATGTGGCTCCCTTTCTTGTCCTCTGATTGAGACGTGTTCCTTCTGGCAGCGCTCATATTCCCCCCTACAGTTCAGTTGCATCTATAGCTGCAGCAGTCACCCTGGATTCTCTACCACTCAAAGGACCCCCTGACGAGGAGCTCGACTCTCCTCGGGCTACCGCACGTCACGCTGACTACGGGTGGGAGGCTCCAATATACTACAACCCTCCTACACCCCAGACTACGATACACCCCTCTGGTTTTGCATGCTCGACTCCGACTACTAGCAAGGGGATCTACAGAGGGAAGCAGCTGCGCGCGAGGAAGAGATCAACCATGAAGTGTATATGGCGGATGATCTCCCGCCATCTCCTCCTAGCCCTACAACCATGCAACCCGCAGCCGGCACTCTTCCATCCACATCCTCATCCAGTTCTAACACCACTGCCGGCCCGTCTCCGGCTACCGCTACATCTGCTGAACCGACTCCAACCCCAGAGGTGCCAGGCGTCGTCCCTGTGCTTTCTGCGTACACGGACTCCATCGGCCTTGCAAGGACTGTGCTTGACGCAGCAGCAGGGGCGGTAGCAACCTTTGCTGCAACTGCCTGTGCTTGCAGGGCGCCCACTCAGACTGCCGTGGGGCGGGTAGCAGAGGCATAAACCCACGCAGTAGCCTCACTCACGCTGCTGGCAGCAGCTGCAGCAAACATCGCCACCCAGACCATGGTAGCAACAGCCTCTGTAGCAACCGCAGCCTCATCCGCAGCTGACGCTACTGCAGCTACCGTTGGTTCCATCCGCGCCTCTATTGCATCAGCTGTCCTGACTCCCACAGGTGCTCCACGGGAGCTGACAGAACACGTCACCACAGGGGTCCTTGTGGCATCTGCATGTGCAACAGTGGCCGGAGCCACGGTCACCGTCCTTCTGTGCCTGACTGTGGCGGTTGCAGGATGGGTGGCAGTGCTCTTTTCCTCAGCAGCAGCTGTGGTGGCTCCTCTCTTCACCCTTCTGCCACGTCACTAGATTGGTGAGACCATCCCTCACCCTGACTTCTTCCTCTTCTCATTTTCTCTCCTTCCTCATCTAAGTCCTATCTTCCCCCTTATGCTCTAAGTCTCTCATCATGCCTAGACCAGAAGATAAGCTAGAGGCCCTTCAGGCCGCCCTTCGTGAGGCTCAAGCTGAGCGCCGAAAGGCGTAAGATGAACTTGAGCGTGAACGTGATGCACAACAAGAGATAGTCGCCTCAGTAGCTGCATTAGTGTTCGAGCGTCTCCGCTCTATCCTAGCCTTTGCTGCAGCCCTTCCTGCCAACAAGTCAGTGTCTACGAGCTCATTAGCACCGCCGAGTGGTGGTGCAGCCAATGCCTCCTCTTCCTGTCCTTCCACTGGGATAGCCTCTGGTGGTGCTCTCCCACCAGCGCGTCAAAAGGACTTTGAGACACCGCCACCTCACTTCACCTCAAAGCTCACCTTCACCTCATGGGAGACACACTTCAGTGCGTGGGCTCAGGGTGAACTGCTGTGGGAGTACTACTTCCCCGCTAAGCCGCCATTTGTGCCCCAGCAAGTGGAAGCTGCCCGTGCTGTACGGGCACTCATCAATGCCGGTCCCGAGAACCTCCTGGATGACATCGGTACATACAATGCCGACCCCATCCGCAGTGCCACTGTTGACCCCGTTGGTGCTTATGCACTCATTCGTCGCAGGAAAACTGTCACTGGGCATGCTGCTCAGAGTTCTCTCACCGTGCAGTTCAACACCTTGCAGATGCGGGCGCACGAGACTGCAGGCAAGTATTGGGCGCGCAGTTTGCGTCTGCTGAGGGACTTTGGTAAAGCTGCTCCAGGTCCTCTCTCCGCCTGTCTCTCTATTTTCGGTGGCCTCATCCCTGAGCTGTCTGATCTCTATCTTCATGTCTCCCAGGCAGAACTTGAGCGTCTTGCCTCTGCACCTGTCCCTGCCGATGCCCCACCGGGCATTGGCCCTTTGTTTGACTTCACTGCTGCACGTCTCACTAACTGGTGGAACTCCCTCTAGAACAAACGCATGCATCGCGCCGCCAACACAGCAGTCACTACATCCTCATCTCCTTCCACTGTTGCAACCTCTTCTACTACTCCCTCCTCTCAGGCTTCTGTGCACTCCACCCAGGGTCCCTCTCGTAACGGGAGCTGTGGCTCTAGCTCCGGCCGTGGCGGCGGTCGTGGGCTAGAGGGCATGGGGGTGGACGTGGTAGCAAGAACTCTCGGTCATCCGCTACTGATGTCACTTGCTAGAACTGTGGTGCTACTGGGCACTCAGCGCCCAAATGTCCTGCACCCCGTGACAATGTACGCCTTGCCTCCTCCATGCGTGCTCATTGGGTGCGCACCTGTGTTACAGCCTCCTCTGCTGCTTCCGCAGTGACGGTCTCATCAGCCTCATCATCCTCATCATCCTCATCTGCCTCGGCCCTTACTACTGCACTCGTCCCTCTTCAACAGACACCGGCTACTTCCAGCCCTTGGGCTGGGTGCCACCACAGTGTGGGCCCTACTACGGGCCTCCATATTCTCACTACCCTGTCCCTCATTGGGCTCGTGATGACGGCCACTACTCTGATCGCTCCTTTGATCGCTCCTCTGAGCGTTCCTCTGATCGCCGGGACAAGGAGCGCACCCTTGAGCGTCGTCTGGCCGAGCTCCTTCACCTTCGCACTCAGGGAGGTGAGAGTGTGAGTGGCCAACCCCTTGTGTTGTCCTATGAGTCTGACGTTACGCTTCGTGGCCCTGCCTCTGGTGGTGTGCAAGGGGATTTGCCTCATGATCGTACTTGGATTGAGGAATGGCAGTTTCACACGTACCCCTCGCGCCTTGGTCATCCATCTTCTTCCTCTCTCTGTGGTACTGTTTCTGTCTGTCTGGTTCTGCCTTCTACTCGTGCCTCGCCCGGCCTCTGGATCATTGATTCTGGGGCCACCCATCACATGACCTCCTGTTGCTCCTCCTTCGTATCCCTCGGGTCCGTCCAGTCTGTACGCTTTGTCCAAACTGGCTCCGGCCAGCTTCTACCTGTTCAAGGTGTTGGTGTTGTCCGTTTTGTTGGTCCCTGGGGCACTGTGTACCTCCCTGACGTCTTGTACGTTCCTGACCTTGAGGTCAGCCTTCTCTCTGTGACCACCCTTGATGATCAGGGCATGGATTTCTCGTCCAGTCGCGGTGTTGCCTCCATCTCTCTTTGTTCCTCTGGTCGTGTCGTCCTTCATGGTGTTCGCTGCAATCGCCTGTTTTGCGTCCCTCTCACGTTGCCATCACCTTCCGTTGCCTCTGCCTTTGTGCACATCGCTCCCTCTCTATCTCCTAACCATGCTGATCTGCTGCATCGTCGCCTCTGTCACATTCAAACTACTGCAATCCAGCGCCTCCTTCGCCTCGAGCCTGCACATGGCCTTGACCCTGCCACATTTTCCCCTCCTTGCACGTCGAATTGTCTTGATTGCGCTGCCGGCAAAATGCACCGCTCTCCCTTCTCCACCGCTGAGTCCACCACCTCGCATCCACTTGATCTGGTGCATGCCGACGTCATGGGCCCCCTACCCCAGGATTTCCTGGGCGGTGTTGGTCGGTACGTGCTGTGTCTCACTTACGACTTCTCCCGTTACCGCTGGGTCTTTGCTACGCGGCACAAAAGTGATGTTACCAACGTCATCGAGTCCTGGCTCCCTCACGCTGAACGCGCATGTCAGCGCTCCCTGTGCGTGTTTCATATTGACCGTGGAGGTGAGTTCTATGGTCTTACGTCTCGTTTACTTAAGTATCGCGGTGTTCGGCTTGAATCCACCGCTCCATACACACCCCAACAGAATGGAGTGTCTGAGCGCTGGAACCGCACTCCCACTGACGGTGTTCGTTTCCTGCTCTTCGCCTCTGGTCAGTCTCCCCTCTTCGCCTTTGAAGCTATGTCTTACATGACGTGGGTCTGGAACCGTATCCCACATGGGCCCCTTCCCCACACTGTTACCCCCTTTGAACGGTGGACTGGCCGACGTGCTAACCTTTGCCTTGCCCGAGTTTGGGGCTGCCTTGCCTCCGTCTGGGTGCCATCCGACCAACGTAATGGTAAGCTGTCTCCCCGTGGTCACCTTTGCATCTTTCTTGGTGTCTCCCCTTTTTCAAAAGCGTGGTGAATCTGGGATCCTTCCCGCTGCCGTGTCCTTGAGTCTCGTGACGCTCTCTTTTTTTAACATCTGTTTGAGCGCTACGCTCCCCGCTTCGGTGGGTCCCTCGCTCCGTCTCTTCGGGGTGGGGGTGGTGGTTCTCAACCCTCTGGGTCTACTGTCCCTCCCTCGGTACGTCCCTTGGCTTCCCCTGTCTCCTCGCCTACTGACCAGGGCCCTCCATTCTCTGCTTCCCCCTCACCGGCCTCACCCTCCACGGTTCCCTTGGCCTCGCCCATTCCCTCCAGCTCCCCTATCGGCTTCCCTGCAGTCTCATCCTCCTCTCCCACTCTTGGCGCCGTCTCGGAGCCCCCTGTCGCCTCAGCGCCCCCTCTTGCCTCCTCCTCTCCATCTGGTTTGCCTTGTTCCGTTGCGCCCTCTTCTCTTGCGTGCACTCCGCCCATTCTCCCAGTCTCACCCTACACACGCGGTGGCCGCCTCCGGGCTCTCCCATCTCAGTCTCACCCGATCGTCTCTAGTGACCCTGGCCTCCGTGCCCTTGGTCTCACTGCCTCTGGCTTGGCTGCAGCCACCTCTGTTGTCCATCCCAGCACCGCACTTGGTTACTCTCTTGTCGAACAAGAGTTCCAATCCGCGATGACCTCTTCTGTAGCCGGGTACGTTGCCTCATGCTTTGCGGCCGCCGGCCTCTCATCCCTCTCCCCCGAACCACAGACTGTTCAGGCTGCCCGTACCGCCTCTGACTCCCTGTTATGGGAGCAGGCCATGAAGGCCGAGCTTGATGCGTTGTCTGATCATGGTGTGTATGAGCTTGTTTATCTCCCACCCGGTCGCAAGGCAGTTGCTGCCACATGGGTGTACCGTCGCAAGCTAAACCCAGACAACACAGTTGAACAATACAAGGCTCGCCTCACGGTCAAGGGATTCTCTCAAATCCCTTGGGTTGACTTTGGTGAAACCTTTGCCCCAATCGGCTGCTACACCATAGCCAGAGCTCTACTCAGCCTAGTCGCTCAGCATGACTAGGAACTTGAGCAGATGGATGTCAACAACGCCTTTCTTCATGGAAAATTGGATGAAGAGATCTACATGGTCCAACCACCAGGCTTCTCTGATGGCACAAACCGGGATTGGCGTCTACACAAGGCCCTCTATGGCCTCAAACAGTCTCCACGGTGTTGGAACCAAGAAATCACAGCCACCCTTGAAAAGGGAGGGTACAAGCGGAGTGTAGTGGATCCAGCCCTCTTTCTCGGGCCCCCCACCAAACCGCTTATTGCCATTCTTGTGTACGTGGATGACCTTCTTATTGCCTCTCCCGATGTTGCGTCTGTGACCGCCACCAAGTCTCTGCTACAAGCGGCATACAAGATGAAAGACCTTGGTCCAGCCCGTGTCTTTCTAGGGATGGAGTTGGAGCATGATCGCGCGCGTCGAACCTTGCACGTACATCAGGCTGCGTATGTACGTAGCCTGGAGGAGCGCTTCGCACCACTCCTTACCTCCATTCCCACAGCGTCCACTCCCATGACGACTGCCAGGAAGTCCCTCCTGAAGTCACTTGATCTCACCAAGCTGGGGGAGGCAGTGGACGTGACGGATTATCTCTGAGTCATTGGCTCCCTCATGTACCTCGCCACAACCACGCGTGTAGATGTTGCCTTTGCTGTGAACTTTCTTTCATAGTTCTCCCAGTGCCCTCGAGAATGACACCTCGAGGCAGCCCTGCGAGTGGTACGGTACGCTCTCTCTACCCCTCGTATCGGAGTGCTCTTCCGTGCACATCCCTCTGTTGTGGTGGATGGCTTCATAGACAGCGATTGGACGCATGATTCTGATGCTCGCAGCAGCACAGGATATATCTTTTTGGTCGGTGGCACTGCAGTCTCCTGGAAAAGTGGCAAGGAAGGATGTGTGGCACGTAGCACTGCTGAGGCTGAGTATGTCGCTCTGGGCGTAGGCACTTGTGAAGCTGTCTCGCTGTGCCGTCTGTTGCAACAGTTACGCGTTCCCACCCGCTGCATCACTCTGCGCTCTGATAACCAAAGCACGAAGGCCATTGCTGAAGACAGTGGCATGCATCATTCACGCACCAAACACATCAATGTAGAGCATCATTTTATTCGTGAGTGCATTGCTGCTGGTATTGTCCAGATCACTTGGGTGAATACACGATCACAGAGAGCTGATTTTCTCACCAAGGCCCTCAGTCGCAATGTTTTCAAAAGTGCTGTTCACTCTGTGGGTCTCATCAGTCCGCATGATCCAGGTTGATTTCTCGTACTCTCACTCTTCTGTCCCCTGTGTTCACAACTTGTGACCTCTCTCTGTGTGTGTGGGTTGCTTGTCTGCGGGTCATGGGGGAGTGTTGAAGTTCGTTGGCCACTCATAACTCTATGCCCACTTGTCTCACACATTCTCCACACACCCATGTACAGATTGATTAACAATGGTACTACCTGGGGAGATGTCTGATGTAGCCATCCTGGCTGGAGCTGTCAACGTCCTCAAGGTGCTGCTGAACCCAGGAGTGCTCTCTGTCACCAATGTTACCATTGCATGATTCTTCATGATTCTCTTTGACTCTCTGTGTGATGCGGTAGATGCTAGGGCCGTACACTCTCACTACCGTGCCTGCATTATTCTATCTTGCCTTGCATGTGTTGGGGGAGCTGCATATTTTCCGGGTGCTGATCCTCAGGGGGCCACCATGTCGGTCTTGACCGTGCGTTGGTGAGTAGCCGCCCTCGGTTATTCCGAGAGGTCGGGCTCGACCCCCGGGTGGCGGCACCCACTCACCCGAGCTCAATGCTCGTGGTGAGTGAGTGCTCACCGGTACATCTCTCCCTCGCTCCCCTCTCACCTCTTGTCTTGGTTCAAGTGCAAGTCTTTGCATGTAAGTTACCGCATCCATGGCGTCTCTTGTTCCATGTGCCTGGGGGCATCACCCGTCGCAATACACACGGGCTAGCAATGTAACTTCCCAGTAACTACTAACTGTTCATGTCAAGGGCTGGATTACTTCAAAAAGTCATGTTTCTATCATACAAGCCTTCACAAGTGAGGATGGTTCTCTCAACCTCGGTAACGAGTTGTGATTAAAAACATTGTTCTTTGGATTTTTCTTTTGAGAAAAGAGCGTATGTATTCTTTCAGACTCCATTTCTTGTTCCATAATAGAACTCCTCCAAGAGAACAAACCCTAAGCGAACTGCGAAGTGAGTTGCGAATCTACCAGTGAAGCGAGCTGCGACGTACGACTTTGCCCTCAACATTCAAAATTTCAATGTTCAAAAAGTGAAATCCTAGGAACAGACCAAGGACATGGATGTTTGACCAAAACAAGACACTAAAAAAATACCAGGGCTTTTGGACAAACAGGTCCAAAATTCCAAGGCTGAAAATCATAGTCAAATCTAAGTCTCCTTTTATTGATCTCGAAAATATAGGCGAACATAAGAGACACTATGGTATTCAACTAGAGTATCTCTTCATAAGTCCACCCTCCTCCCCCTCCCTCATTTCTTTTACCTGAACTTTCACTCCCCCTTAACACCTCCATTTTTCAAGTGAATATCTTGTAAGGGTGTATCCTTTCTTTTTGAGTATATGAACTTGAGTTCCAAGTTCATGACATCGATTACTAATCTCAGTTTTTTAGATTGGAATGCATTTTTGGTATTAGCAAAGTATTAGGGAATTCAATAATGTGGTATACATTTACTGTTGTGCTGTGAGTTGTTTCCGTCCATTTGTACAAGTAACTGTGACCACTCGGCCGTCTCCATGCTCGTGCAGATCCCTGATGCGGGCCCAGCTGGCGCCAGAGCACTGACGGTTGGTGGATCCTGCCATCAGTAGCTGCCAGATGGTTGCCATGACGTCCCCGGTGCTTGCTTCGATGCTCTGCAGTTTTTCTGGAGGTGCTAGAGTTTTCTCGGTGGACTGGCTCTTGAGCCCGATTTGCATGTTTTGCATTGTCCGTCCACTGATTGATGCCGGACTTGTGCGTGTGACCAGTCGTAGCGTCTCTCTCAAGATTTTGCATCTCTAGGTTCAGACGGTGTTGCGTTTGGATGTCTGTGCGCAGAGTTGCGGCCAAAACAGTGGTTCTGAGCCGGTTTTAGGACAAACTGACACTGCCGCATGCATCACCCGCCGTGTGCCGTGGCAGGTGTTTATGCTGTGTGCTTTTCAGTTTTCATCTCTCTCCGCATGACTAAGCTATTGAAGCTTATGAGACTTTGCGCGTCTCCCTAGCCTGATCCTTGTTGTTTCTTGCACCTGCTTGCTTGCTAGTGCGCTAGCTGACTGGATAGTGTCGCCACGTCAGTAGCAGCAAGGTTAGGAAGCTTCCTAGAAATTTCTCATGGTATCAGAGCAGCAAGACCCCTCTTGCTGAGCTGTGCCGCAGAGACGCAGCACAGGCAGCAGTAGTGAGAGTCACCGCCGTCGCCACATCCTGGGACCCGTCGCAGCCGACGTTGGCAGCAGCAACGTCACCACGCAATCGCCACCACCGTAGCAAGTGGAGCTGCGGCAGTGACGAGATCCAGTAGCCACGCCAGCCAGTAGCAGCAGCACCAGGTTGCAGCAGCAGCCGTGTCTGGCTGCCAGCCTGTACACAAAAAAAAAGGAGTAGCATCTCGTAGCAGCAGCTTGCGGCGGCGGCTGCGAGCAGTGGCATCGCGCAGCAGCGACAACAGCTTGTAGCTACAACAACATCAGCAGCCGCGAGCAGCACCAGCAACGCAGCTACAGCAACAAAGCAGCAGTAGCGGCAGTAGCAGCATAGCAGCAGCGGCAGCGACTACAGCCACGCAGCAGCAGATCCGCCGCAGCACCAGCGGCGAGCTTGCGCAGCACTTTTGCTGCACAACAGTACTGTGCAGAAGCTGCGCAGGCTTGTGTGGCACTGCGCAGGCCTGCGCAGCCCTTGCGCAGCTGCGAGCAGGGGGTGATGAGGTCACCCCCACCGGTCACGCAGGGTTTGTGTGACCTCCAAAAACAAAATGCTGGCGTAAAAACCGTTAGCAAAAAAATGCTAGCATTTTTTTGCTAGCGTAAAAACCGTTGATGTCATCATACACTGTGCTGACATCAGCAGTTTTGGGGTCAAAACGTCATTTTTTGTGGATGTTTGAACTCCTCAAAAAACACTGTCAGTTTCTTGTTTGGAGTATTTATGACGTCCGGCCCCATACTGAGCATTGCGATGGCGCCGGTCCGTGGCAAGGACAAGGGACTCGTTGACCCCTCTTTCTCCTCTTCGGGCGTTATGAGTCTGCGGTCGCAAACCCGCATGATTGATGAGCTTTGTCGGTCACAGGACGAGATGTGCCAGCAGCAGCAGAGGTAGTCTGATGCATTGCAGGAGATCACTGAGTTACTGCGGGGCCGTTTGATGGCCTCACAGCAGCCACCAAGAGGATCTACTGGAGCTGCACCATCTGCTCAGCAGTCTACACCCTACACAGCGCCGCGGCCTCAGCATCACTCATCACAGGTGGACTCCTGGGATGAGGAGGAGATTGAGGATGACTCACGCGAGCACGAGATTTGTGTGCTTGAGGAGCACATCTGTGAGTTANCAGCAGAGGTAGTCTGATGCATTGCAGGAGATCACTGAGTTACTGCGGGGCCGTTTGATGGCCTCACAGCAGCCACCAAGAGGATCTACTGGAGCTGCACCATCTGCTCAGCAGTCTACACCCTACACAGCGCCGCGGCCTCAGCATCACTCATCACAGGTGGACTCCTGGGATGAGGAGGAGATTGAGGATGACTCACGCGAGCACGAGATTTGTGTGCTTGAGGAGCACATCTGTGAGTTACGTTTAGGATCACAGCCTCCCACTCCACCACCCTCTCACCGTCAGGATCAGCCACATCATTCAGCAGGGTTCACCTTTGGTGACGTTTCTCTCACTCGTGGGGTCCCCATACCCCGTCCACCGTCTCCCAAGCCTGAGGTCCCCCTCCCCACGGAGCGGCGACCGAAGGACTTTGAGACACCTCCACCCCATTACGATAGTGAAGAGGGCTTCGATTGCTGGGAGACCTTGTTTCAGGTGTGGGCCGATTTTGAGGGTGTCTGGCCTTACTACCACAGCCAGTACCAGACCCGCGACGCTCACCAGGTCCAGACAGCAGCGAGAGCGATGCGGGGTCTCCTCTACGCCATGCCGCAGGAGAGTGTGGTCGACTTCCGACCCTTTCTCGGTGAGACCGGGACCGGGACTGGAGCAGATCCACGTCAGGATTGGGAGCTGGCCCTGACACTTCTCGCTGCGGAGACTCATGCCACGAGGGCGGCACGACTACGTGAGTTTCACTCCCTCCGTCAAGGTCCCACGGAGCTTGCAGCTGACTACTGGAGGCGTGCGATGCGCCTTTACACGCGCGTTGGGACCGGTGGCGGGACGCAGTTGTGGGCACTCAACACCATCATGATGGGGGCGCATTTGGACCACGTGAAGCTCTTTACGGGCTTCGATCATGCGGCTCTCTCTGAGTTGTCAGAGTCACTAAAGCTGCTTCCTTGGGCTCATCGCTACTTCATCCAGGCCACATCGGCTCATGAGGCTGCCATCGCCCATCAGCAGGGTCCACTTGTTGCAGCAGTGACTGCAACCCCTCCTACGCCTCTGCCCTTGCTCACCAGTCCCACCTCGACCGCTTCCTCCTCCTCCTACTCTACCCCGAGCGGCCACACTCAGGGCGTTGCAGCGGCCGCACAAGGGAAGAAGGGGAAGAAACAACGTGGGAAGGGACAGCAACAGCAGAAGCAATAGCCGGTGAGTAGTGACAGTGGACGTTCGCTCACCGCTACACGAAGTGTGAGCAGCCCCTTGACTGGACTCGGATCATGCGCGCCCTTTAGGCGGCGCACACGTAGCGGATTTCCTCGAGTGACAGACGGACTGGGTGCGCCGCGATCACGAGTGCAGCAAACGCATCCGTTTCATCAGGCAGCAGTGATGATGTGGACCCTCAGGGTCGCACGATTGCGGAGCTTCGTCAGCTGCTAGTGCTTCGTACTCAGGGAGGTGCCAGTATGTTGTCACAGCCGAGTGGTCCCAATACAGCTTGTCTTACTGCGTCTGTTGCTTGTGATGATGCTTGTGGTGGAGCTATGATGGCTTGCGATGATGATGGACCTGACAGTACCGACTGGCTTGACGAGTCACAGATCCGTGTTGTTTGTCGTTGTCCCGAGTCCTCTACTGAGCGTCCAGCAGAGGCAGAGTGTTCTGTGGCACGTTGCTCAATGTCGACGACTGGTTGTGAGCCGGGTGGCGCCTGGATTATTGACTCAGGGGCACCCATCACATGACCTGTCGTCTTAGTGACTTCGTTGTGCTCGGTCCCGTTGAGTCCATTCGGTCTGTTTGCACAGGGTCTGGTCAGTCGTTGCTTGTGGAGGGAGTTGGAGTTGTATGGTTTGATGGTCCGTCTAGCCCCTTGTACATTTCTGATGTGCTCTTTGTCCCTGTTCTTGAGCTCAGTCTGCTCTCTGTTCGTGCATGCACCAGGATGGGTATCACTGTTGAGCACTCTACTGACTCTGCCATAGTGACTGCTCTTGACACACGCGCCATCGTGCTTCGTGCCTCTATCGTTGATGACCTGTATCGTGTGTCTCGTTGCACTCCCTCTGTCTCTTCTCCACCTATCTCATCTGCGCGAGTGTTTGTCACTGGTGTTCTTTCCCATGAGCACCAGCGCTTGTTACATCGTTGCCTCTACCATGTGAGCTCAGACACGGTGTCCAAGCTCATTCACACTCAGCCAGCCTACGGTCTTGACGCAGCTTCTTTTGAGAAGCCGCCCAAGACCGATTGTCTTTTTTGCGCCCAGGGTAAGATGCATCGCTGCTCTTACCCTGACTCCTCCTCCCGGGCACTGCGCCCACTAGAGTTNCAGCGCTTGTTACATCGTTGCCTCTACCATGTGAGCTCAGACACGGTGTCCAAGCTCATTCACACTCAGCCAGCCTACGGTCTTGACGCAGCTTCTTTTGAGAAGCCGCCCAAGACCGATTGTCTTTTTTGCGCCCAGGGTAAGATGCATCGCTGCTCTTACCCTGACTCCTCCTCCCGGGCACTGCGCCCACTAGAGTTGGTCCACTCGGACCTTCTCGGTCCTCTCCCAATTGAGCCCCTCTCTGATCAGGGTCGATATGTTCTCACCCTGACTAATGACTTCACCCGGATGCGGTGGGTCTATAGCCTCCGCCACAAGAGCGATGCCGCATTGGCGGTCCGCCTGTGGCTTGTGATGGCTGAGCGTCAATCTCGCCACACCCTGCACACATTCCGCTCAGATCGTGGTGGCGAGTTCTTGGGCGAGATGGATGCCTACTTTGCCGAGCACGGTCTCTTTCACCAGCTTTCCGCCCCTGCTACACCACAGCAAAACGGTGTGTTTGAGCGTTGGAACCGCACCATGGAGGATGCGGTTTGCACTATGCGGTCTGCGTGCGGTCTACCGGGGTCCTTTGCCATTGAGGGCTTCTCCTACATGACGTGGGTCTGGAACCGCTTGCCGCATGGTCCACTTCCAGACCATGTCACACCGTTTGAGTTGTGGTTCGGCCATCGTGCTGATCTCCGTCTCGCTTGCATTTGGGGGTCCCTCGCCTATGTCTGGTACACCGAGGATCAGCAGGGGTCTAAGGTCTTACCCCGGGGACGCATGTGTGCCTTCCTCGGCATGTCCTCGCGGTCGAAGGCCTGGCGTTTTTGGGACCCTGCTCGTCATCGCATTGTCAAGTCTTGAGATGCTCTCTTCTTTGAGGCTCTCACCTACCGCGATTTGTCCAGCATTGTGTCGCTGGCTGCCGACCACGTTCCTACTTGTGTGGCCTCCCGGCGGATGGAGGAGTCTAGTCCTGCGGATGGATCCGGCCGGGCCTCCTCACTTGTGGTCCGGTCTCTGGCTGCTGACAATCCGGCCATCGTGGCGGTCGGTCCAGTCGCCTCATCAGTACCCTCTGGCACACCTGATCCCGTGCCGGTGTCAGACCACTCTGGTGCATCCGATATCGTGCCTATGCCGGTCCCCTGTGCCACACGTGATTCCTTCGGAGTGTCAGTCCCCTCTGACACACCTGATCCTGTGCCGGTGTCAGATCCCTCTAACACACCTGATCCCGTGCCGGTGTCAGACCCCTTTGGCACACCCGATCTCGTACCAGCGTCGGTCCCCTCTAGCACACCTGATCTCGTACCAGTGTTGGTCCCCTCTAGCACACCCACTCCCGTGCATGCACCCATACCCCCTACGGCTCTGGCTCAGCAGCCTTCCCCACAGCCTGAGGTGAGCGTTGCATCAGGCTACTCCCGCGAGCCCGGTGGTCGCCTTCGACCATTGGCCTCTAGGACTCATCGGATTGCTGCCTTTGCACCCAGACGCCCGACTTGTAGTGTTCAGAATGGCGAGCTTGGCACAAAGGCCCTTGGCTTGAGTGTCCACGAAGACTACACTGAGGTGCACCCAGCATGTCTTGTCGGCCACGAGTTGGTCTCTCAAGAGTTCATGGTCGCTTGCGATGCCGTAGCCGACCTTGTCGTGGTGAGACTGAGTCCGGAGGCGTGCGTCTTAGCCACCTGGAGCACTCCCTGGACGATGCCTGATCCAGGCACGTTGAAGGAGGCACTCTCAGCTCATGATGCAGACCTGTGGCGTGCTGCTTGTGAGGATGAGCTGAGAGCTATCCATGAGCACTGTGTCTACGAGCTTGTCGACCTCCCGCCTGGGCGGAAGGCTGTACAGGCCAAGTGGGTCTTTCGCAAGAAGGTGAAGCCTGATGGCACAGTGGATTGCTACAAGGCTCGCTTGACGGCCAAGGGGTTCTCGCAGGTTGACGGAGTAGATTTCACTGACACGTTTGGACCCGTTGACCGCATGACCACCGCTCGCGCTCTGTTCGGGGTTGTTGCTCACCACGACTGGGAGCTGCACCAGATGGACGTGAACAACGCGTTCCTCCATGGCACCTCAGAGGAGGAGATCTACATGGTCCAGTTACCTGGATTCGAGGTTGGTGACAAGGTGTGGTGCTTGCGCAAGGCCTTGTACGGCCTGAAACAGTCACCCAGGTGCTGGAACTTGGAGATCACTGGTACACTGACACGTGCCGGTTACGTACAGAGTGATGTTGACCCGTCCCTCTTTCTCAGACGGATAGCTGAGAGCTTCACCGCCATCCTGGTCTACGTGGACGACCTCCTGATTGCGTCTCCTTCTATGGAGGCCGTGAAGGAAGCCAAGGCATTTCTCCAGGCTGCCTACAGGATGAAGGACCTTGGTCCTGCAGCTGTGTTTCTCGGGATGGAGATCGTGCGTGATCGTCAACGACGGACACTCTTGTTGCATTATGCAAGTTACACCCACGTTGTGGGGGAGCGGTTTGCTGACCTCCTGGGTGCAGTTCCTACAGCCTCCACCCCCATCACACGTGACGGGCAGGATGCTCTGAAGGTGGATGACCCCGCAGACCTGGGGGAGACAGTGGACGTGACCCTGTACTTGTGCTTGATTGGCTCCTTGATGTACTTGGCCACTACCACACGACCCGACATTGCCTTTGCCATCAACCTCCTTGCACAGTTTTCACAGTGTCCTCGGGCGAGAGCCCTTCATGCTGTTGTGCGAGTGGTGCGGTACGTGGTGTCCACACCATACCTCGGACTCTGCTTTTGACGGCAGTGTTTGGTGGTAGTCGACGGCTATACAGACAGTGACTGGGCGTGGAGTCCTGATGGGTGCAGTCGGACAGGCTACGTATTCCTGCTTGGTGGCAATGCTGTGTTGCGGTACAGCGGCAAGCAGGGTTGTATCGCACATAGCTCATCAAAGGCTGAGTATGTTGCTCTGGGGGCTGGGGCTGCTGAGTCGGTGTGGCTCCAGCGTTTATTTTGTGAGTTGCGTCAGTCTGTGCCTTGCATCGTTCTGCGTTGTGAAAGCCAGAGTGCTCTTGCCATTGCAGAGAACTCTGGTGTGTTTCATGTACGCACGAAGCACATTGCGGTTAAGCATCACTTTGTGCGTGATCTTGTGGAGGGACAGGTGATCTCCATCATCTGGGTCGGCACGGACATGCAGCGGGCTGACTTCTTGACCAAGCCACTTTTGCGTGGAAAGTTCATGGTGGCCATTCGTTCTGTCGGTCTACGCCCCTTGCCTGAGAGTGGCTGAGAGTGGGGTGTGTGACCATGGATTGTTGAGCATCTTGTTGTGCACCGGAGTCAGTTCTGCACGTGTATGGACATGCGTACCATCGGGTCATGGGGAAGTGTTGTGCTGTGAGTTGTTTCCGTCCATTTGTACAGCTTACTATGACCACTTGGCCGTGTCCATGCTCGTGCAAATCCCTGATGCGGGCCCAGCTGGCGCCAGAGCACAGACGGTTGGTGGATCCTGCCATCAGCAGCTGCTATACGGTTGCCATGACGTCCCGGGTGCTTGCTTGGGTGCTCTGCAGTTTTTCTGCAGGTGCTAGAGTTTTCTCGGTGGACTGGCTCTTGAGCCCGATTTGCATGTTTTGCATTGTCCATCCACCGATCGATGTTGGACTTGTGTGCGTCGGACAGTCGTAGCGTCCGGCTCAAGATTCTGCATCTCTAGGTTCAGACGGCGTTGCATTTGGATGTCCGTGCGCAGAGTTGCGGCCAAAACAGTGGTTTTGAGCCGGTTCTAGGACAAACAGACACTGCCGTGTGCGTCACCCGCTGTGTGCCGCGGCAGGTATTTATGCTGTGTGCTTGTCAGTTGTCATCTTTCTCTGCATTGATAAGCTATTGAAGCTTATGAGACTTTGCGCGTCTCCCTAGCCTGATCCTTGCTGTTTCTTGCACCTGCTTGCTTGCTAGTATGCTAGCTCATTGAACACTGTCGCCACGTTAGCAGCAGCAAGGTTAGGAAGCTACCTAGCAATGTCTCATTTAAGTACTGTGGTAGAATGTGTGTTTTATACATTGGTATACCGTGTACCATGGTACTTTTATAATATCGCGGTATCGAACCAATACCGTCAGTAACGTAGTGCCGATACCAGTATCGGTGATGAGCTACCAAAAAACCTATGATACCGCGGTATTTGTACCGTGGTACTGTGGCAGCGCAGTATGTTAGTTTTTGCACTCATTGTGCTCTGCTATGTCCTCCCGGCTTGTGTGCATCGGCGTGCAGATGACTGACGGCGAGACTCGACGCTGATGGAGTGTCATCCGGTGGAGCCGACGCACGCTGAGGTCGTTTCGCAGTTTGCTGGAGCCTCCACTCTCCAACAACGTGTTTAGCTCCATCGGCAGGCCTCCTCGGCGGTCGCGATGCCGGCTGTCACTGCCACCGCAGTCGCTGTCTGCATGCGTCCAGCGCGTCCTGTCGTGCCTGTGTCGTCATGCACTGCCTAGGGTCCCTGTTGCATGCTGCATGGCCCTATTCGGCAGCAGAAACCGTCTTGGGCACTGCCTGGGTTCAGGCTGCCATAATTCCTTGCTACTATTTTTCTAGCTGATTCTGACCGCATGGCTGCGTTCCCAGCGTTGGTATCATGGTATGGTCTAGTTTTCAGGCAAAACGGACGACGCCCGGGTTTTGGGGTGTCGGCCATCTGGCAGGCCTCACCGAGAAAACCTGCCAGCCTGAAATTAGATGTTTTCTGATTGGCTGATGAACTGCGTAACAAGCTCTACAGAGCTGGGGGGGAGGGGCTAGAACTTGGAGGGGTCCCCCATTGATGTTCATTCTTCATTCCTAATTAGTTACTATTAGTTTTCAGCTGCTTTCTGGCGCCAACTCTGGCACGCGCATTTATGAGTAACAAAACCCAGAGCTTCCAGAGTTAGACTCTAGAGGAGCAGACTGAGGGGGTAGCTGACTTAAGCAACGAGCGTGGAAGCCCGCATGCTGCATCAACAACGCTGCTGCCCCAACCTGCTGCATAGATTTTCTGTTTTGGTATCAGAGCCAGAGCGTAGCAGCAGTAGCAGAAGACTGGCGAACAGGTGCCAGACAACGCCGGCGGACCCCCATACGCGCAAGTGCAGGGGAAAGGCTGCCGGATTTTTTCCCACAGCATTGACCCTCCTAGTGGCGGCGTCAGATTTTTTCCCACGGCCACAGGGCCAAGGGAAATGCTGCCGAAATGTTTTGGCCAGCACTGACCCCCACGCGTGACGCGATGAGGTGAGCGGCAGGCGGCGTCTGACGTCTGTGGGCGAAGACGTAAGTGGCAACGTCACCCAAGTGCAGTGACTGGCACCAGCAGCAGTAGCAGGCAGAAGCAACAGCTCGTAGCAGCCCGCAACAGCAGCAGTTTGCAGCAGTAGTAGCAGCGCGCACCAGCAACAGCCGCGTGCAGCAGCACCCAGCTGCAGCAGTAGCCCGCTGTAGCAGCAACCCGCAGCAGCAGCCCGTAGCGGCTAGCAGCAGCAGCAGCAGTAGCAAGCAGCAGGTGGCAGCTGCCAGCCGCGACTGCTGCTGCTCGCTGCTCACAGCGAGCAAGAAGCAAGCAGCAGCCTGCTGCTACCAGCGAGCAGCTGCTCGGTGCTGCTAGGCAAGCAGCAGCCCGCTGCTCGCAGTAGACAGCGGGCTGCTGCCTGCTGTGACAAAGAAAAAAAAAAGAAAAAAAAGGCAAAAAAAAATCTCCCACCCCCGCAGCTCGCTGCGGCAAACTGTAGCTACAGCAAGAAGCTGTTGTAGCACGTAGCAGCTACAGCAGCACGTAGTAGCTACAACAGCGCTCAGCAGTAGTAGCGAGCTGCAGCAGCCACAAAAGCTACTGCAGCTCATAACAACAGCAGCTGTAGCTGCAACTGCAGCAACAACAGCAACAGTAGTAGCAGCTGCAGCAACCGCAGTAGCTGTAGTAGCAGTAGCAGCAGCAGCAGCAGCAAATAACAGCAGTAGCAGTAGCAGCAGCAGCAGCGACAACAGCCGCAGCTACAGCAGTTGTAGCAGCAGCAGCAGTAGCGGCAGCAGCAGCTGTAGCAGTAGCAGCAAGCAGTAGTAGCAACAGCAATAGCAACAACAGCAGTAGCGGCTGCAGTAGCATCAGTACCAACAGTAGCAGCGGCAGCCCCAACATCCGCTGCTGCTGACGTCTGCACCCCTCTGCTGACGTCACTACTGACGTCACTGCTGGCATCATCAACACAAAAAAGGGAGAGGAAGAGGGGGAAAAGGGGAAAAGGGGCAGGCCAAAGTAGTGGATAGACTCCCCACTGCTCCCATCTCCTGCTCACATCAGCAACACAAAGACAAAAAAAAGAGGGACACTAAGACATGGCTGGTAGTCCCGGCAAGGAGGGGTCCTCTGGTGGGTGGACCCCTACCCCTCCTTTCTTGCAATGATTGCTATAGCAGCAGCAGCAGCAGCACCCGCCGCCGCTACAGCAGCAGTAGTCGCCGCCGCCGCAGGAGTAGCAGCTGCCGCCGCCGGAGCAACAGGAACAGCCGCCGCCGCCACGGCAACAGCAGCTGCCGCCACCGCAACAGCAGCAGCTGCTGCCATTGCAGCAGCAGCAGCCGCCGCCTCTACAGCAGCAGCCGCCGCCGCTGCAGTAGTAGCAGCCGCCGTCCATACAGCAGCAGCCACCTCCATTATAGCAGCAGCAGCCGCCGCCCCTATAGGAGCAGCAGCAGCAGCAGCAGCAACCCACTAGTAACATTGGCGGCAACCCTTACCCATTTGCTGCTCTGCAGAAACAACTTGCCACCTTGACACAGCAGCTTGCAGTGCTACAGCCAGTTACCTCCCACACCACCACCAGCGCGCTACCATCGTTCACCCCTCCAGGGCACGCTAGCCCCGCTGTGTCCACCGCCACGTACTACCTAGCTCAGCAACAGACTGAGCGCCAACGGCAGACAGTGACCTCCTTCCTTGGCCCCACTCTGGGTGCCGGCCATAGGCAGAAGGACTTTGAGACACCGCCGCCACCGCTTCAGGCCGGCGAGCAGTTCCGGAGCTGGGAGCTCACCTTTTGTATCTGGGCGCAGGGTGAGGGTCTGTGGGCCTACTACACCCTCCCTTACGAGTCCATCCAGGCCGATCAGCTATATGACGCTGGTCGCGCCATCTGCGTCCTCGTACCAGTCGCCCCACCAGCTTCTCGCCTTGCCCTGGAGCCCTTCCTCGGTGACTTCACCGCTGGTGACATCCCTGACCCTACAGCCGTATGGCACATCCTCACCAGACCCCATCGCCTGTCTAGCGACGCTGAGATCAGCCGTCTGCTCCGGGAGTTCAACTCCCTGCACATGGGTGAGACCGAGACGGTCACTGCCTACTGGCAGCGGGCAGAGGACATCCTCCGTCGACTCGGCAAATTTGCTCCACCCCCTCTGTCCGCCCTCCTCACCATCAAGCGCGGCGCCACCACCGCATACGCGGACGTCTTCGTCCACTACCCTCAAGACGTACTCTCGACCATGGAGGCCCAGGGCACTCTCATGCCCTGGGCATATGAGCTCTTCCTCCGCATTGAGGAAGCTCGCCAAGAGTCCCAGCTCCATCACGCGGAGGCCCTTGCATCCCCTGCCGTCGCCTCCCCTGCCATTGCCTCCGTGGCCGTTGCCTCCCCCGTCGAAGCTTCCCCATCGCCCTCGGGAAAGAAGAAGAAAAGCCGGAACAAGAAGGGCAAGGGTCCATCGCAGCAGCAGCAGCAGCAATCGACCGGTTCTAGTGATAGCGGCTCGGACTGCCACAACTGTGGCAAGCCCGGGCACAGGTGGTACACGTGCCCTCACCCGACGGACGAGGCCCGCGTCATCGCCACCATGTGACGCCAGCGAGAGCGCCCTAGTCGCGTCCGCTTGCCCCTCCGGGCCGGCAGCCCCAGTCGCGTCCGCTGGCTCATCCGGGCCGACAGCCCCAGTCGCGTCCGCTGGCCCCTCCGGGCCGGCAGCCCTAGTCGCGTCCGCTGGCCCCTCCGGGCCGACAGCCCCAGTTGCTTCTGCTAGCTCCTCTGGGCCGGCAGCCCCATTTGCTTCCGATAGTCCCTCCGGGCCGACGGCCCCAGTCGAGTCCGCTGACCCCTCCGGGCCAGCAGTCCCAATCGCATCCGCTCGCCCCTCCGGGCCAGCAGCCCCAGCCGCGTCCGCTCGCCCCTCCAGACCGGCAGCCCAAGCTGTGTCCGCTAGCCCCTCTGGCCCAGCAGCGCCTGTTGCGTCTGCTGGCTCCTCCAGACCAATAGCCCCATCCGCCTCCGTTGGCCCGTCGGACTCAGCACCATCTTCTGCCCGACCGCGCTACACACGTGGCCCAGGCGGCAGCCTCCGACCTCGGCCGACAGTGAGCGCGCAGACCGTCGCTCCCCGTCCCGTGGCACCTCGACCCCCTGTGGCTCCACGTGTCTCCTCCACTCCCACGGTCGTGAGTGGGGACCCTGGCACAAAGGCTCTCGGCCTGACCACTTCTGCCATCATCGCAGACCTTCACCCGGGCTCTGCATTGGGGTACGCCATGCTTTATCACGNGCTGGCCCCTCTGGCCCAGCAGCGCCTGTTGCGTCTGCTGGCTCCTCCAGACCAATAGCCCCATCCGCCTCCGTTGGCCCGTCGGACTCAGCACCATCTTCTGCCCGACCGCGCTACACACGTGGCCCAGGCGGCAGCCTCCGACCTCGGCCGACAGTGAGCGCGCAGACCGTCGCTCCCCGTCCCGTGGCACCTCGACCCCCTGTGGCTCCACGTGTCTCCTCCACTCCCACGGTCGTGAGTGGGGACCCTGGCATAAAGGCTCTCGGCCTGACCACTTCTGCCATCATCACAGACCTTCACCCCGGCTTTGCATTGGGGTACGTCATGCTTCATCACGAGCATCGGCATGCTGTTGTGGCTGCACTTGCACGCATCCCACCTGGGGCTTGTGATGCACACGCCCTCTCAGTCCGGTCCACAACGCGCCCAGAGGACCCTTCCACCTTACGCGAGGCTCGAGCCTCCCCTGAGGCCGCACACTGGGATGCTGCCTATGCCAAAGAGCTCGCTACTATCCGACAGCACCACGTGTATGACCTCGTCGACCTCCCTCTAGGTCGGAAGGCCATTGGTGCCAAGTGGGTCTTTTGGCGTAAGTGGAAGCCTGACGGATCCCTGGACAAGTATAAGGCCCAACTCACAGCAAAGGGGTCCACTCAGGTCCCTGGGGTCGATTACGATCAGATCTTCGCCCCAGTTGGCTGGTTCTCCACTATCCGGGCGCTCTTTAGCCTGGTTGCCCAACACGGGTGGGAGCTGCATCAGATGGATGTGAGCAACGCATTCCTCCATGGCTCACTAGAGGGTGAGGAGCTTTACATGACGCAGCCCCCGGGCTTCGACGATGGCACTATGAGAGTCTGGCGGCTGCGGAAGGCCCTTCAGGCCATCGCATTCGCCGTCAACCTCCTGGCCCAGTTCTCTCAAAAACCGCGTCACCTCCACTTTGAGGCCGCAATCCGAGTACTGCGCTATGTCGTCTTGACCCCTCGACGAGGTCTCATGTTCCACCGTCAGCCGTCCGTCGTTGCAGTGGGCTACACCGACAGTGACTGGGCCGGCAGTCCAGACGGTAAGAGTCGCACTGGCTGGATTTTTCTGGTCGGGGGTACAGCGGTGTCTTGGCACAGCGGCAAGCAGGGGTGCATTGCACGCAACACTACTGAGGCTGAGTATGTGGCCCTTGGCTTAGGCGCGTGTGAGAGTGTGTAGCTGCGTCGTCTGCTGTCCGAGTTCCGTCAGTCTGTCGCGTCCATCACATTGTATTGTGACAATGAGAGTGCCATGGCCATCACCGCCAATGACGGTGTGCATCACACACGCACAAAGCACATCAATGTTGAGTATCACTATGTGCGTTCGTTGTTGCATGACGGCAGCATCAGGATTGTAGGGGTTGAGACTGCACGACAGCTAGCTGACTTCTTTACCAAGGCACTGAAGTGGGACTCGTTCAAGAAGGCTGTGAGTTCAGTAGGCGTGCGTCCGTGAGTTGCTCTCTTTGTCTCTGCCCGCGTCTCTACGTACCTTGGGGGAGTCTTGATGTTGACCGTTTCTCTGCCCGCCCATGTACACTACGCCTGTGAGTCATGGGAGAGTGTTGTTTTTTGCGCTCATTGTGCTCTGTTGCGTCCTCCCGGCTTGTGTACATCGGTGTGCAGATGACTGACGGCGAGACTCGACGCTGATGGAGTGTCATCCGGTGGAGCCGACGCACGCTGAGGTCGTCTCACAATTCGCTGGAGCCTCCTCTCTCCAGCAACGTGTTCAGCTCTATCGGAAGGCGTCCTCGGCAGTTGCGCTACCGACTGTCACTACCACCGCAGTCGCTGTCTGCATGCGTCCAGCGCGTCCTGTCGTGCCTGTGTCCTCATGCACTGCCTAGGGTCCCTGTTGCATGTTGCATGGCCCTGTTCGGCAGCATAAACCGTTTTGGGCACTGCCTGGGTTCAGGCTGCCATAACCCCTCGCTACTATTTTTCTAGCTGATTCTGACCGCACGGATGCGTTTGCAGCGTCGGTGTTATGGTATGGTCCAGTTTTGATGCAAAACGGACGACGCCCGGGTTTTGGGGTGTCGGTCGTCTGGCAGCCTCACCGAGAAAACCTGCCAGCCTGAAATTAGCTATTCTCTGATTGGCTGATGAACTGAGTAACAAGCTCTACAGAGCTGGGGGGGGGGGCTAGAACTTGGAGGGGTCCCCCATTGCTGTTCATTCTTCATTCCTAATCAGTTACTATCAGTTTTCAGCTGCTTTCTGGCGCTAACTCTGGCGCGCGCATTTCTGAGTAACAAAACCNGGTATTATGGTATGGTCCAGTTTTCAGGCAAAACGGACGACGCCCGGGTTTTGGGCTGTCGGCCGTCTGGCAGGCCTCACCGAGAAAACCTGCCAGCCTGAAATTAGCTATTTTCTGATTGGCTGATGAACTGAGTAACAAGCTCTACAGAGCTGGGGGGGGGGGCTAGAACTTGGAGGGGTCCCCCATTGCTGTTCATTCTTCATTCCTAATCAGTTACTATCAGTTTTCAGCTGCTTTCTGGCGCTAACTCTGGCGCGCGCATTTCTGAGTAACAAAACCTAGAGCTTCCAGACTTAGACTCTAGAGCAGCAGACTGAGGGGGCAGCTGACTTAAGGAACGAGCGTGGAAGCCCGCACGCTGCATCAACAACGCTGCTGCCCCAACCTGCTGCATAGGTTTTCCATTTTGGTACTCGAGTACCGTGGTACTCAATAGCACGGGATTGCAGCCGTGGTCAGTCTGATGAGTGTGCAACGAGGCAAGAGGTCACCACGTGTCTATGGTGCACAAACAAACTTTGTATCTGTTGCGCATAGACCAATGAGAATTCTATCACCAAAACTAGTACATTGAAAGGACGACATGGCCAAAAACAAAGTTGGTGTGTCAATTGGCCGGAGTCTCATCCATACAGACTGAAACCCACATCTAGTTTGAGAGAGAATACTATGTACTGGAAATATTAGTAGGAGACATGTCTTTGGTGAAAATGCGGTAATCCGTCTCGAACATTGACCACTACATGGTATTTAGCTTACTGCCGAAGTGGTTGTTTCCTACGATTGCTGCACAGAAAACTTGTGACAGGGTTGGCTGTCATCATTCCGTTTGGGCGACTAGTGGAAACCTCCATTCACTTGTCCAGCTTCATGAGTTTGTGTGGACAAGACTGACAGTTGTAATGGAATCGTCTATACTCTTCGCAGTCTGAACCCAGGCACTGGGTCCCATTTTTTCGGTGTGGATCATCATTGCCAACATCCTTCTAGCTACAGCTACATCTTCCCCAAATATGACAGCTGTGGAATAGAATGGGGCCAGTAGATTAACAGTTCTACTCTACAATTTCCATGGCCTACACATCCAAGTGCATAAGTGGACGTGGTGGCAGGCCGGGGAGAGAGGGGGTGAGGGGGTGGGGGGGGGGGGGGGGGGGGGGGGGGGGGGGTAAGCAGGAAGTCGAGCACCCATCCGTGCACTCAACACGAACATGTGAAGTTGTCACCCCAACAGTGTCAAACACATTTGCACCAGCCATCCATGTGCCCGTTCTAGTGTGCACGAAAGACAGACACCTTTGTCATGGCATGCCCTTCACCAAACCAGTACGTTTTGTGCCACACACAACGTCAGAAGACAGATCTATGTGCCAACACAAATGACACAGATTACCCCCTACCAATGCCTGGGTATGGATCTCCACCACAGTTCTATCCCCTTGTTGCATCCCCCCTCACCACCGCGATGCGGCTGCCATCCAAATGCTTGGGCAGCTCCAGCATGGCACAGTCATGGACCTTGATGCACGTGAGCTTCCGCAGATTGGCAAACGTCGTCGGCACGCGACACAGTGATCGGCACGAAAGCAGCTCCACCTCACGCAGCGGCGCACGCACTTTGTCTGAGGCGGTTGGAATCGGAAGATGCTTCAGATCGTTGCAGTTGCTGAGGACAATGCGGCACAGAGAGGGCAAAGTGAACCACGTGTGGGATATGGACGTGAGGGATCGTCCACGCAGGATCTCCAGGAACTTGAGGCTTGGCCACGTACCCTTGGGGGCATCCGGAGCTGGAAGCTATGCAGCATGTTGGGGCAGCAGCGTTGTTGATGCAGCGTGCGGGCTTCCACGCTCGTTGCTTAAGTCAGCTGCCCCATTAGTCTGCTGCTCTAGAGTCTAAGTCTGGAAGATCTGGGTTTTGTTACTCAGAAACGCGCGCGCCAGAGTTAGCGCCAGAAAGCAGCTGAAAACTGACAATGACTGAATAGGAATGAAGGATGAACAGCAATGGGGGACCCCTCTAAGTTCTAGCCCCCCCCAGCTCTGTAGAGCTTGTTACTCAGTCCATCAGCCAATCAGAAAATAGCTCAGTTCAGGCTGGCAGGTTTTCTTGGTGAGGCCTGCCAGGCAGCCGACAGCCCAAAACCCGGGCGTCGTCCGTTTTGCCTGAAAACTGGACCATACCATAACATTGACGCTGCAAATGCAGCTGTGCGGTCAGAATCTGCTAGAAAAATAGTAGCAAGGAGTTATGGCAGCCTAAACCCAAATAGTGCCCACGACGGTTTATGCTGCCAAACAGGGTCATGCAACATGCAACTGGCAGTGCATGACGACGCAGACACGACAGTACATACTGGACGCATGCAGACAGCGACTGCGGCGGCAGTGACTGCCGGTAGTGCGACCGCCGAGGAGGCCTGCCGATGGAGCGGAACATGTCGCCAGAGAGAGGAGGCTCCAGCGAACCGCGGGATGACCTCAGCGTGCGTCGGCTCCACCGGACGACACTCCACCGGCGTCGGGTCTCGCCGTCAGTCATTTGCACACCGATGTACACAAGCCGGGAGGACACAACAGAGCACAATGAGCGCAAACAACCAACACTCCCCCATGACTCACAGGCGTAGTGCACATGGGCGGGCAGAGACACGGTCAACATCCACACTCCCCTAGGGCATGCAGAGACGCAGGGAGAGATAAAGAGAGAGCCACTC